>VZTT01061171.1:9254-36542 GCA_013400855.1 Buphagus erythrorhynchus
GTACAAGAAAGCAGTCGTAAAAGAGGCATCCAATAGGATCAGCAGGGCAAGAAACCAACCTGCTTCAAGCATGCAGCTTAACCACTTTTTAGAAGTGATTATGACTTCAGCACCTGCATTGAATGACTTGGAAAGTCACTTTCAATCTTATTCACCCTGCCCATCTACCTACCAGCATTTTTGCTTTAAGTGACTCATGAAGAGTAGACAGACAGGTTTTCATCAGGACGTTTATGAAGACCAAACATTTTCTAAAGCAGTGTGACACTGCTTCAAAACACAGTTCAAATGTTACTTTATCCCCATTCTTTAATGGACTTTATTATTGCAATGAAATAGGTTGGCTACATGTAGTATCCTGATTTAAATCCATTTTACCTTTGTGAGGCTGCAACAGAGCTCACAAATCCACAAATTACCTCTGCCCCAGGCATCCCAACTTCTATAGTAAATTCAACTTCTACCCTATCTATGATATAATGAGCATTAAGTTTTTATACCAAGTGGAACAACAACTTTGACCACTCAATACCTCAGTTTTTAGGATTGTTTCTTGAAAGATAAGTGATCTGCATCAAACCTCTACTCTAAATCAGATAAAAGGGAAATTTCAATTTACAAGTCCTACATCGTAAGTCTGANTGGGCTGTGAAAGGATGAGAGGAGGGATATCTAGTTTGTGAATCCCAATAAGACTTAGTCAGCTCAGAAACGGAGAGAGATGGCAAGACCTTGCTGGCCATTTAAACAATGCTGTAAACAGAGAGAAAGGATTTCTTCTGACTCTCCAGCTTCCCACCTTACCCATACAATTGAAAAATACAAAAATACCAGGTCCTTGCTACAAGAACAATTAAAAGACACTGTCATAGCAAAACTTTACTCAATAAAAATCTCTGTAAGTCTGAATTATGCCAATAGTTTTCTCACACATTATAATCAGCCTATATATACTACCTATATACTGGTTGTATAATAGCTGGTTGCAGGTATGAGATTCTGAATCAAATGCTATCAATGGAAAATCTACACTGAACTACAAAAAAAAAAAAACCTAACAAACTAGATTTTATCCACTCAGTGCAAAGTCCATGACTACATTTGATGCTTGTGAATATAAGTAAACAGAATTTTAATGACAGTCTCACTCTGCTTACCTATGCATAGAAATTATTTCAGGCAACAGTGTCACAAGAATTTTAGCATATCTGTAAATTCCAGTAAAATGAATGAAATTTGGACACAAATGTAAAGCATATTCTTAAATGCTTTCTCAAACAGAAGTTCAGCTGTATCAAGTTCTTACCAGACAGTAGCACAAATTAAACATAGAAATCCCACACATTTCATAATACAGAACTTATTTTATAAATACACTTACTTGTCTACTGTATATTAAAATGTGACATCTTGAAAGTTCTGATATAATCTTAAGTAGAGTGTTAAATAACATGCTTGCAATATTGTCATTATAAGAGTGATCTTGAATCTTTTTCAGAGAAAAGAGAGGTTTTACTTCACACAAGGTTTATCTACATAAAAAGTTCAATAGACACCAGTCATTAAATCAATATATATAAACAAACTGTTTACGTACATTCAAAGTTTAAGTACAGCACAGTGGTTATGAAAAATCCTGCAAAGCACCTATTCAAGGACAATTCTAACCTCTTGCCTTCACTTATAAATGGAAACAAGCTGCCACACAGTTCAGCAGTAAAGGAGGATAAAGAACTGATAATAATCCTTGTACTCCTCACATGAACTCCAGTAAGGCATTTGAATGAGACTTTTAAAGCTGTAAATTGTCCATCAAAACACAGAATAACTTTTCGTAATCCCTGTGCCACAAATTACTAATCCATTTGGAAAGCTATTTTTTTGCATGTGTTTACAAGGATCATCAGACAGAAAGACAACTGGGTTAGTAGCATGTTAAGAAAACAAACAAACAAAAAACTGAACAAAACCTGAAAAAAACAGGACCCAACAGAAATAAAATTTCTGAAGCAGTTGACCACACAATAAATAGGATTTGTAGAAGTACTTACAGCTTTCAATCTCCAGTGTGCAGTTCTGCTCATCCAGTGGATATCTCCTCAGGTCCATCATACAAGCAGCTGTTGTTGTAATTCTGGGAAGGAAAGAGAAGAGTTTGCTAACTTGCCTTGTTCCAGTTTTTCCTTGATCACACTTTGTTGAAAGAAGAAACTGTATTTCTACATAAGTGATGCTTTGCCTGGTTTTCCTTGGATACCATGTCTGCTGCTTGCTTGTAACTAATGCTGTCCCAGGGAGGTTATCCCAGCCTGGTGATCACGCACAGCTTCCCCTCGACGCAAGTATTTTTTGCTGTGTATTAAAACACAGCTGACTGGCCAAAGAACCTGGGGAGCCTGCTTCCACAACATTAAAAAAAAAAAAAAAAAAAAAAAAGAGAGCATTAGGCAGCAGCCATTTGTACAAGCTTTCTTCAAGCTGAAAGGCTGACCAAATGAATTAGCTCAATTTGTAAAATCTAAGATGATGATCTCCACAATGGGAACCAAGATGGAATAGATGGAGTGCCTACAGCACATGCAAACACTAAGACATTACAGGATCAATGTTTCTCCAAGGTATTAGTGAGAGATTGGGTGACCAACAGTTTCCTTCCCAAAATCCTGTCTCATGTATGAGGTTTACTACTGGCCTTTCACAGTGGATATTTAGAATGTTCAGTAACAATTCAAAAAACTTGTACATTCTTTGTTCTGATAAAAAGATTTCAGAGAACTCTGTCATTTGATAGATCTTATTATTTCTTCTTGCATACCTAAAAAGTGTTCATTAGCTGCAGAAAATTAGAGTTGCCTGGTCAAAATTCACTCAAAATTGACTGTAGCAACTATTTCTGCAAGGCACTTAAGAATCTCCATAAGTATACTTACTGTCCTGTCTTACTGGTCTCTTTGACAAAAGGAGCATCTTTTGGCACCAAGTTCTTTCTTCATTCCATACAGGAGTAGTCATAGAATTGCTTTGGAAAATATGTTTTTAATCAGTGTGTGTTACCAGAGATGCCTCACTGGAAAGCTTTTTGGAGTGGGACAAAAGCACGGGGAAAAAGACTCCTTTCATGCCTCTCAGTGAGCGCCTTCCAGCTTTTAACAAAATCAGACTGCTGAGGAATACATGTGTGTTGATAGCAAATGCAAATGGAGCAAGCAGCAGCAAATACTGGTAAAAAAACCTCTTGACAGTTCATACTTGGTTCCTTATATTTAAATTTAAAGAAAAATCAAAGAAATTGCCCTATTCCAGTAGCAATGTACAACTGATTATTTTGGGGCAAACTTCAAGAAAGGTATAGTGAGACCAGAAAAAAATTACAGCTCATGTTTTTTGTTGGTTCATGTTTGGGTTTTTTGTGGGTAGGTTTGTTATTTTGATTTCCTCAGTATTTCCATACTTATCTGTATATTATAGTCAGGGACTTTACAAGAGTTTCAGTAGTTCACAGAGGAAAAGGCAGAGCACAGACATATAGTCAATGTTTAAATGCACAAAAGAGTTGTAGTAAAAGTTAACCTGGTTGACTACTAACTTTTCTCATGGCTTTCTCTGCACTAAACACTTTCTACCAGAGTCTACCAGATCCAAGGGTTCCACTCAGAGGCAACCCCCTGCCCGTGGTACCCTCCGCAAAGTGTCTGTTCACACTGATGGAGTGAAGAACTCACAATTCTCACACACTTCCAGAGGATTTTTGGTGCAAAAAACCCAAGAGGGGGAAAAAGGTCGCAGACAGCTGGGATAACAGCTCTGTGGGGAACATTAGCAAAACATTAAAAGACACAATGCCCCACCTCACCAGAAAGTAAAGAAAAAAAAAAGTGGCATGGTAAGGAAAATTAATGGTAGAGCAGGGATTTAATCAAGTCAAAACAGAAGTTTTGAATAATGTATTTAAATCAACTTGCTTGTTCCTTCTTATCCATAATGCAAATCCATTGAAATAAAATCATAAATATGTTCTTTCCTCTCCTTGTACCTCCCTCATATTTTTAGCCTGGCTTCTCACATTTATACTGAAGTAGAAAAAGTTCTCTTTCATCTTCATAATCATTTAAACAGCAAAACTACCACTGGATAATTCTTAGTGGTTTGCAATTCATGGCGATTAGCTAAATCAAATTACCAAAGCAAGAGAGTGCAAGTATTACCACCTTGGAATACTTTTAAAGGCAAGAGACATGACCCACACCTTTTCAGACAGAAGAAGAAACAGCAGTTCATTTTAGAAGTTAGGAACACTTGAAACAGCCCCAAAGCCTCTCCCCCAGAGCAGAGCTGTTTCAATTTTCACAGCAGGATTAAAAATATTTTTATATAGCCTGTACTAGTGCAAAAAATATAACATTGTGTTTTGCATAATGTAACCTTGAGAACAAAGAATGAAAAAGTGAAAGCTTTTAAAAATCAACACTGTGACTCAAGGCACTGCAGTCATTAGGGATGATACACAATAACAGGACTCAGAGAAGCACCACATGAAATGAAACACATCACAGAACTGTCTCTCTCATACACTCATCTTTTCATCTGTTGCTAAAGAAAGAGAAATCTTGTGATATTTTATGATTCCTAACAATGAAAATGAGTTTTCATCTTCCTCTTTTATGAACTATATTTTGAATGTAGACTGATTATGAAGCACAAATAAATCAAACCTTGAAGCATCACTAAACTGACTAAATAAAGTATTATGAAGTAGGCTTAGAGAAAACTCCATGTGCTAAGCACAGCTACATTGCAAAAAATCTTCACCACAACTGACTTGCAGGGAAAGTAAAGTTTGCTGTCAAATAACTCAAAATAATTCAGATAAACTCCGAGAAAGCTGGGAATCTGCTCACCTCCAAATCTTTGGAAGGTTTTTGATTCAAATAAGAGCCAGAAATTTGCACTACTTCTTTCAGAGGCCAAATGTGAAGGCAATAAAGAACTTTTTTTAAACACTT
Source organism: Buphagus erythrorhynchus (assembly GCA_013400855.1). Lineage (NCBI taxonomy): Eukaryota > Metazoa > Chordata > Aves > Passeriformes > Sturnidae > Buphagus > Buphagus erythrorhynchus. Next base: position 14,258 of record VZTT01061171.1, read on the forward strand.
CCAAACTTGAAGTGAGGCAAAACATAATACCTGTATTATAATACTTGCCCAGAAATGCTAGTAGGTCTTATTTTTCAGTTCTATGCAGGGAATAGTCTTCCAAAATCCTATAGATTTTACTTTTCTGAAAATTTCAAGTGGGATTTGAAATTCAAAATAGCAACTTAAACAGTTCTGACATCACTAGTGAAGAAAAAACAGCACTGGAAGACAGGAGAGCAATGCTAATTACATGTGGAGACAGACAGAATCCAATTCACTCTCGGAGCTGCAGAGGCTTTGCAAAGCTGTGGAGAATAAGCAGTAAGAGAAACTTATCTCTGCAGGGAAGAAGGAAGCAGCCCTGACCTGTAGTTACAAGTTTACAGATGCATAGAAATGATGAGCAAGAGGGTGACAATTTCAGATAGCTCTCCTGAGTAGAGTGGTAGTACAAGAACTCTGTAATAACCTCCTCTCCTGTTCTAGCTCTAACAGATCATGATCCTTGGAGTCAAAAAAGGAGCTGAAGCCCAGGAAAATACAAAATCTCATTCTTTCTCTAAATGTATGCACATATATCATGTTGAAAGCAGACTGAAATTCTGCTTCAGATTTGTGTACCTGTAAGCTTACTGACTCCCCATTAACAGCATCAGGAGCAATTCAAAGAGCTCACAGGGACAACAGACTGAATCTCTTTATCAAGGACTTTATAAGAATTCTCTGTATGTGGTGACTGGTAGTCAGGAACTCTAAATTAGTTACTGAAATAATGTATTGCAGCTAGACCCACTGTTCGCTTTTGCTTCTTGGAAAAAGTCCTCCTGCATGACAGTTGGAAATACCCGTGACAGCAGCAGCCAGCAGAACCAATTTTAAGTACCTGATAATTCTGGGAACAAAACATCAGTGAGATAAATCTCTCTCCTGGATGTTAACACTGGATTTAAACATATGTCAAGGTTGATAGACATACTAACAGATCTACTTTTAAATAAAATAAATTTATTGCTAATTAGAGAGTTCACAGAATTTTTCCTCCTGCTTATTCACAGAAAAGAAAAGCTTTCCTTGTGTGATCATAGGTTAAGAGTTGGCTGAAGGAAACTCCAAACAATAGTGGCATTTCTAAAAATTCAACATTAAATCTAAAGATTCAGCTACTGAATTTTTCAACTATAAATCAGCTATAAACTTCCAACTGTAAACAGCATATAGAGTCTCAGTGTAGTTTTACAGGAAAGAAAGAACAGCTGTCTTATTGATGTTGATGTCTCTATTTGAGATTAAACAACACACACATGCTACCCAGAATCTGCAATATGCTCTCTTCTAACACTACTCCTCAACATTTCCTGAGTATTCCAACCTAAGTGCCAACAGCTCACTTCAATTACTCTATTTGGAACTTATTATCAAATGACATGCAGATATTTTCACCTTGCTTCTGTAGTGTGCAATCCTTAGACAGTATGGTGTGCTCTGACAGCACTAAGTATATTTGTCAAAGATGAAAGGCATAACCATAATACAAGTTAAGAATACAAAGGATATGATACTAAAACATTATCTAAATGTAATACAAGAGAGGAAAAATCTTTTGCAGCTGATAAAACACAGGGAGTCAGAACTCACAAAGAAACTTGGACCTCATTAAGTTTTGTTGCTGAGATTCTTGGTAAAAGAAGCATACCGGATTTTCAAGACGAAACTAAAATCTCTATGTCTCTGATCTTTCTTGGGAAGACGTTCTGCATTTCTCTGCTGAAGTACAGCCTATTGTGCCATCTACATGCCGACAGAGAAGAGTAATGGAAAACCAGAGAATTGTGTTATTTCATGGTAAAAGAATTCTGTCACAGAAGAATCAGAATTTTGCTGCAGAGTTCCATTCCATCTTCTGCTATGCGGCTATATATGTAGCTCTATAAATTGTTCTTAAAGTGAGATAGCATTTCCTACTATCCTGTCACTGTGTCAAAAATTCAGCCATAACATCATCATAATTTAAATCCTTGCAAAAAGCACTACATCACACTGCAGTAAAATCTTCTGCTACAATAACCTCAGCTTTAGACTGAATTCATTCATACCTTTCTCTGAAGTAATAGATTATTGTCTAGAAAATAATACCTATATTAAATGGAAGAAGAGCTCAGAGGAGCACCTCATAATTTTAATATTTTAGCATTGAGAAATGCATCTTTGTCTTTCAGTATTCACTTCTCCCTTTCAAAAGAAATAAATAAAAAGGAGAATGCTAAAATACTACAAGGCTTACAGAAAATGAAACAATGTGAGCATGATCAGCAGTATGAAACAAACAACGTTATTTAGAGTTAGTACATCTTCTCCACTTATCCAGAGTTTATAGCCCTTTTACTTTACTAACCACCACCGAAAACATGAAAGTCTTACTTTCACATATTTCGTCAAACACGTTTCTTATTCTGATTGGGAAAATTACATGTCTACTTCACTCAAATAATGTCAGCATTGAAACAAAAAGTGCGTAATTTCACTTTCTTTCTCTTAAAAATTTATATTGTCACCATCCAAGACACACTGCATAAAATACATCATATATACAAAACATTTTTAAACCAGTTGTTCTGATATTACACTATATTACAGACTCTCAAACTATGGAAGAGGGCTAGAACTTTCCAAAGAGACACATGAATTTGGTGGGTTTTATATCAGTTTTCACCACTTAGAGTTAGTGCTTAGCTCTAACAAGTACATTGCACTGTAAAAGTACCTTATATTAACATTTTTTATTCCAGGAAGATAAAGATACAGTTCCTAATTAACTGAAGTCCTAGAGGAAAAAAGGTAATATCTTCCTAACAAAATATGCACTGCTTCAATGCACTAACTGTGCAGGTAATACTGCATCTAAAAACTCAGAAATAAGGAAATATAAATTATCATAGGTAAAATAATATGAACTTTGTCCCCAGGCTACTTTTACATGCCTTAACAGAGTGACAACTGCAGTAGCCCAATGCCTGTCTTTGGAAGAACAGTGTCTTGTTTCACCTGACGACCTGTGTCAGAATGTTCTGTTGTGTGGGTCATAGAAGATAGCAACCCTCTCCTCCAAAACATCTGCAGAAGCCAACCGCCAGCAACTGCTGGTTCCTGAAAGCTGACTTCCATAGAGATGTCAGCGATGCTGACACATCTTCCACCTCCCTCTGTTAGTGAGGAGCTGTGCTCTGGATAATGAGCTCACACAGAAACTGCAGTCAGTTTATTGTGTTTTTAATCCATGGTTTCTATGTATTTGATTTCTTCAGAATCTTCTCACAAAATGCCACCAACCAAGAATATTACCATTAGTTGTCTATTCCAGGAAACTGAGTGGAAGGTATTTTCACTGTTCTGGAGGAATAAAGTTCTATTTGAGTTAAAAACTAATGTGAAAGTCAAAACAATCTTCATCAAGAAGTTTTATGATTGTAGCTTATTTAGTAATTCTTACAGAAGTATGTTGGGGGTTAGGTTTTCTTTTACTTGTTTTACTTTACCTGTGGAGTTTTTCACATTGAGCTGCTAAATGAGCACTGATGGCTGGGTACTTGAGACAGGGGAGGGGGAACCCCTCTGGTTTTTGGGAGTTTCTCTCAGAGGGACAGAGACATCATGAGATTAGAAGTAGTTAATAGGAGAGCGGGGGCAGTTGCTCTCTCGCTTGTTCTCATCATTGGAGGAGGACGGTCGCTGCTACCACCGCCATAGCCCAGCCGGGAGCTGCCTCTTCTGCTGCTGCTGGACCCCACACCCCTGCCTTGCTGGCATGCCCTGCCTCTTGCTGTTCTCGAGAGTCCTGCTGAAGCACCGGGACCGACACCGCCCCAGGGTTCGTGAAGCAAAGCCTCTCTTTTCCATCCCTTCCTGTCTGGGCCCAGCCGCCATGACCGCGTGCTCCCCGAGCTCGCGCCACAGCGCCCCCTGCAGCCACGCGGGGATCATCGCACCTGCCCTGCCCACCGGGAGCCACCAGCGCCCCTGCCGGCTGTGACGGGAACTGCACCAAAAGGGAAAATGCCCGCAGCCAGGACTGTTACTGAGTTCCTGTTCTGTTTGTTTTTAATTCCATAGTCGTTGTTGTTTTGTTTGCCTTGTTATACATACTAGTAAAGAACTGTTATTCCTATCCTCATATCTTTGCCAGAGAGCCCCTTAATTTCAAAATTATAATAATTCGGAGGGAGGGGGTTTACATTCTCCAATCCAAGGAAGGTTCTTGCCTTCCCTAGCAGACACCTGTCTTTCAAACCAAGACAAAGCAGTAAGGTAAGAACCCAAAACTCCCATTCCTCTGGCTTTTATGAGTCAGATAGCTCATTTCCCACAGGAAAATGGCAATAGAAATAATAAATGCAAATGCAGTCTTATACACAGAATTACTCCCAAATCCAAAGAAGTGGGGAAAAGTCAGTAAAAAACCCTATAGCACAGACCAGAAATTAAGTTTCTTTCAACAACCTTTACAATAAAGCATGGATTACTATCCATGCCATTTTTACAAAACACTGAAACAAAAAAATTTACTCTCTCTGTCCTAAAACAGGAGTCACACCTTAAAACAATCAAACAGGGAGACAAATAAGAAGTTAGCATAAAGGTGAGCTGCAAGAAGCATAGTAGAATACCAGACACAAGTTATTACTACCTAACTCAATTTTTATCAGAAAATTTTATCCACACGGACTGGAATGCAAAGAGTTGCACTGCTTCTGTGCAGGATTTTTATTAGACAATTTACTTTCTATGCCTTTTCCCCCCATTAGACAATCGACTGTATACCTTTGCATTTCTAAGAAAAAATAAAAGCTCACAAATATGCAGTTTCTTTCCTCTTTGCTCTGCTCTGAAAGATCTTCACCAGAGCAAGTAATGGAGTGTTTGCTCACCTTTTCTTAATATCATCTTCTATTTTCTGTCTGTAGACAACCTGACCTTCCCTAAAATGCATCAGAAACTATTTCAGTAGCATATCAAAGTGACATGGTACACACAACCATGATCTGCCCAGACAATAGAGAATGGGTAAGGGAAAAATCCTCCTCCAAGCACATCCACAACTACATCATTATGAGTTAACCCTGCTGCCTTGCAGTTACCACCATTGCCCAGGATGTCTTGAGTGCTCCAGTTACTGAAACTTTCTAGAGAACTTGCACTAGGCCACCTCTATCTGTGACCAAGTCTCATAAAAATGTAGATTTTTTTTTCTTTTTAATTTTTTAAAAAATTTTTAGGTTCTGCTTTTCCTGATGTCAAAGAGGATGATGTCTCCCATTCCTTACTCCCTGAACAGGTCTAAAAATGAAGTGTCATTCACCAGATCCTCAGTTTAAAATAACAGCGCATACCAAGCAATCTCTCAAAGAGCCACAGATCTGTGCCCCAGGGAAGCACATCCAGAGCAACCTGACCCACTGCAGCACAGCCACCTCACCCACTGCAGCTGTAATGTGCTTGCTACTAGCCACAAAGTACTCTTGCAAAATGCATCTCCTTACCTCTGGTAACACATCCTCTTTCATTCCCTGAGAGGTGAGACACTATCAAACAGCTGTAGAAAATAATTTTATTTTTTAAAACACTTTCCATGAGAATTGGAAGCACATGCAATTACTAAGCTCATCAGAAGGAGAATGATGCAAACAAAATCTCCTCTGTCTCCACCTTCCCTCTCCCCTCATGCATCTTGGAGGCTTAAAACAGTGCCACAAGCAAAAAAGAGAATGAGAAACTATCCCTTTTTGTATTGCTATTGCATGAGCTGGTTAAATCTCCTACAATCATTCAGTAAAATAACCCAAATATCCTTATAATTGACTATTGCTGTGAGATCAATGTCTCTAGCTTTGCAAATAAATATTTCAGCTTATTTCTTATTTTTAGGGCCGAGTAAGAAACATGTAATCAAATATGTAATTTGACCCTACTGACATTCTTTCAAATATCACTGTAATATCAATTGTCAATAAAGGCAGAACACAAATAACACACATGATCTTAAAGCTCCAAAGTACCTGAAGTACAGCCCTCAGACTTTATGCCTACTATGCTAATGTATTACACTACCATTGGCTAGACTTACACTCTGACACTAATATCTCAGTTTGCTTTTAATTTTATCGAATGACCATTATTTGTAGTTAGTAGGTCATAATACTTCATCCCCCTGTGGCAATAAGGGGATAGGGATGGTGAAGTGCATGGGTAGGTTGTGATGTCCACAGCAGATTACTTAAAACAAAAAATTCAGCAGTGCACAAAAATGTGATGTGTATATATGTAGCAATTATACATTTATACATATATACACATCACATTTTTGTGCTACTGGTAAAACAGAAAATAATATAAGGGATATTATATTTCAGTGAGAATGAGACTGTCCATATTACATTTATCTTGCATCTACAAAGCCAATGCACATAATACTAATTGCAAGCATGTTTGCATATCCTCACCTGATCAGCATCTCCAGGGGCTGTGTAAAAGCTTTTAAAAGGAAACAATAGGAAACTGGCTTCTCCCTCTTTCCTGCCCCTTTCTTTTGACTGCAAGATTCATGAATCGGTACTTTAAAAACCATATCTTTCAGGACTCAACTCAAAGGAAAATGGGAACCCTGTTTTTAAATACTTAAAAGTATCTGTCTGCCCATAAACAGTGGGTCTCAAAAGTATATAAAACCATGATTTAAAAAGAAAAAAACAAAAATAGCTTTGAAACACACAGAACAATTCAATCAACTGTGCAGCCATACCAGAAAACACTACTAATTCCATTTTGTGTTCATATTCATCATGAGTGACAAGCAACACAAATACATTCACATACATATATATACATAACAACATAAATATCATATGCTTCCTAATCATACTTGATGAATGCTCTTTTTGACTTTCAGGGGCTTATCCCTGCAGCTGTATTTTCCTTTTTTTTTTTTTTCTTTTGCAGCCAAATAACATTTTCAATCCCTGCCAAACAGGCTAACAAGGATTGGGTGTCAGAGATTGGGAAGTATCTCACAAATTTTTATCCTTGATTTTACACAAATCTTTATTACTAATAATTCCTGAACTGTACTTCACTACTCCATCACCCAAGTCAATTTTTATATTTAACACACAGTGGAGAAGCTGACCACAATATTAATGGCACAAGACCTCAATTAATACCTAGCACTGATCTATAATTTCATTCCTAAGAATCCAACTTTTTACTATTGTTTTTATAAATTTTTTTACATAATTTGATTTACTGCTTCCTGTAGCTGTTAAAATAAACAATAAAACTGCTATCAACAAACCTGTCATCTTATCCCAAGTGGTTTTAGGTTTTGCCTTTTATTCCAAAAAGTTACCTTCATATGACTGCAAAAATGTAATAAGTATAATTGGACTGAATTATTATTTTTTCCCCACAGTTCTGATGTCAGTAGATCACACACACTGCACACAAAGAGGTCATTGGCCAGTTTTAAAAACTGTGTTTAATTCATGCCCTTAGGAGTGTCTACATGGAACACCAAAGGCCTATTTCCAGATATTAGAGTGGTATAACTGACATAATACATAATGACCTGGAACATTGCACAGAATTAAAAGATGCACTGTAAAATTACAGATAAAACCTTGGGGGAAGGTTTTAATGATTCTTTTGCAGCAACTGTTATGTCCATAGAGCAGTGATTATTGAATAGTGTCGACTTTATCACTTAGGAATGAGAGCATTTTTCCCTAGAACAGGGAGAAATTAGTGGGTCAACAGCACTCCAGATTATTAGGTACCAAGAATATCAGAGGGGAAAAAACCCAACCAGAAGCCAAAAATTACACATATACTAAAATTTCGTTTTGTTATTGTTAATGTTAAGGTTGCACCATATAGGTAGTACTTCACACGGCCTCCTTCACGAGTACAGGACTGCAAGACCTGTAGATCCAAGTGTCTAAGTGCATTACAGGCATCAGACATTGACACGTCATAAAACTTCAGAGGGGTAGAATAAAGAAATTTTTAAGACAGAATGAATACTTCCAGTGTCAGAACCTCAATTGAGATTCAAATCTTTTAGTCTAATGTGGCTGATTACAGACTACTTTCACCTACTTTTTTCACTTCCTTTACTTTGTTAGAACTGAACCACTCCTCCTCACCTGCTTGCCATGATCTACAGAAAGGCTGCACTGGTAAGTGGGTGGAAGCATTTATTAGCAAATAAAAAAGGACAAGCAACTCTGCTGCTAATTGCTTTTGAATTGCCTCATTTTGTTTCAGTGATATTTTTATTTCCAGAAGACTTGTTTTGGCTGTAGCAGGGATATCACATCATCTATTCTGTAGAATAGATTGTTAATTAATATTTTTTTTTAAATATGTATTATTTATCAATTAAAGGTTCAGTGCCTATATTTAATTCTACAAGTTACCTAAGCAGATGTCCATGTCCACGCAGGACACCAAAGTCTGCACAGAGTAAATAAGATCTGACAAACATGGACAGTACAAATACAGATATTTATATACAGGGTATTCCAGAATAATATTTTAAATTTATAGCAGAGAAATTGCTCACTTAAAATGACTACCAGTATTCTTAAAAATTGCTACAATTTACCCAATGATTTGTATTAAATTATTGCCTGTAAAGCACAGATGAAAGAGACATGTATGTAAATCACCTTTTATGTGCACAATAAGAATTAACACCTAGGCATATAAAGCTACAGATCTTCACCCTTCATTTGAGCCCAGTGTGTCCAGAGTGTCAGTGGGACTTCTCCTGCCCAATTATCATCTGGATCTGAGGTTGTTTAAGCTGTCTTGAATAAATCACCTGTTTGCATTGTAGTTACATAGCTCAACAACTATTCCCAAGCGGACAGTATTTAATTGAGGAAATTAATAAAGATGTAGGAGATATTTTTAGCTTAATTCACAGCAAATAGTTTTCAAATTACCCATGTCTATTATCATCAAATGACTTTACATAAGGCTCCTGCGCAGGGTGTGGGGGGGAGACAAGAAAAACACCTACAGATGAGTTTTTATAAGAAATGCTGTAATGGGGAGTTGGGAAAAGATCCTTCTTATTCATATAAATTCTTTAGGATATGGGCAAAATGCGAACAAGCTTATTCTGCACAGTTTATTCTTAAATATTGCTTTTTTTTTTTTTTTTTTCCTGCTCAGGCTAATCTGCAACTGGAGATCTGTGGGGAAAACCCATTTTGCAGCTATTTCTGATCCTACTTCCTCTCTTCTCTCTTCTGACAGATAGGTCTACTGATGTGCCCAAGCCAGTACAATTCTTTTTTATTTTGACAATGGAAAAATAAATTACTTAGAATTGCCTTCTATCACATTCCAGACGTCATGTCTGGCCTCAGAACTCTCCCATCTATTTTGTTAGACTTGTATTGCCCATATCATATCTGATCCATTTGGAACACCAAATACTCTTATTGCTTTAATATATTATTAAAGCAGCAGGAATATTATTTTGAAAATGGGAAGCCATGTTGCCCTTGAACATTTCAGAATCAGTCCCTACATCAATTCAACTCAGCTTTAGCTAAGAATTTATTGGATGTGTGAGAGAAGCATAACAATGAGTCAAACCTAATGACTAAAATTAACAGGTGTCTAAGTTAACTCCAGTCATCCTTCTGGAACCCAATTCCCAAGGGCTACATCTCCTCCTGTGCCAAAATTAGGATGCTCAGTCACGACCTTTCTCCTCCTCATCTTAATTTCAGAACATTTGTAACTTTGTTCCAAACAGAAACAGGAAAACCGCTCAAAAGACTTCTGACATATCAGCTGCATTATACTGGCAAGAACTGAAAGCTTGATAAGCTATATTACACACTGAATGCTGGGAATCTAAATAGAAAATCTGGATAGGGAATATTCAGTTGGTCCTGTCCTGTTAATGAAATAAATCCTTTGAAAATTCTCAGTAAGCAGATCTCAGTGGCCAGAACGCTAATCCATACACTGCAAAAAAAAAAAACAAAACAAAAACAAACAAACAAACAAACAAACAAACAAAAACCGAAAAAAAACCAAAAAAAAAGGTGTTTCCTCTTCATTACTATATTTTCCTGCAAAATATGCTTTTTAATAAATTAAATCTGTATTACCTTAAGACAAGCTTCAGAAATCTTACCAAGGTCTCTTGTTTTCCATTCTAAAGCTAATAAGATCTATCAGTTTTTGCAGTCAAAGTTATTTGCATTCATGATCAATAAAGCATTAGATTTGGAAGATGCATGACTCTGACCTGCCAAACAGCCTGGCACCAACAGGATGGCACTGTACGCAATCCCATTAGCAGATAGGGTGTGACCTGAGTCAGATGAGAATCAGTTGGACTCAGACTATCTTTGAGACCCTCAGTCTCAAAGATAGTCTGAGTTCAACTGGTTCTAATTAGAGTTTAATCAGGTCTCAGCTTCCCCTAGACTTATGCAGACATTAGGGATGACTTTTAACATTCTGTGTAGCTAGAACTGCTGTTTAACACTTCACGCTGCGCTGAAAGTTGAATCAATACATGGGCTACATATGAAGGATTTCTTTGTATTATGCACTTTTATAATTTAATTTAAAAAACATGTCCCCCATTGCTTTTTCTTGTTGCCTGTCTATTCATGAACCTTCTTTTCTCCAAGAAGCAATTTAAAACTAGTTCATATTTGAGGTAGATGAAAAGTCATCTGGGAAATGTCAGTCCTACCCAACACAGCAAACATACATCTGATGAGAAATTAAATGTTTATCTCAGATATGTCAGAACTGTCTGCAACCCATTCCTTCAATTCAGGGAGTTTTTAAGGTGATGATTTTGCTGTAGAAAGCCACCTTTTTCTTTCTTTTTTCCAACCAATCTCTAAAATTACTCCTATACTTTACTTAAAAGTCAACATCAACAATACATCAACAATAGGACAATACATGCTGCAACTCAGTAAGTCAAATTCAGAGCCTTGGGAAGCATTTACTTGATTAAAAGCACAGGATACCTTGGGGTGACTGCAAACACTGGCATAAAGCAAAAGCACCACTGGCACAGCAGGTTCAGCTCAGAGCCATCCCCAAGGCACAGCATGGAGGTTGGTGGCTGCTATGTCCCCTCCTACACATTCTCACCCACTTGTGAGCCCAGGTATGTGAGCAGTGGCCATCCAGACACAGCCCTTCAGCAAAATCTACAGAACCACAGAATCATGTACATGTCAACACTGTTATCTATTACTTACCATGGTAAAAAGTCATGGTAGTTTTCACTGTCCACCTGGCAAGACCTTTTAATTTTTTTAATATACAAGGATAACACTAGCACAGTAACAAAACCACCACTCCCTCCATGAGGCAGAGTGCTCATGGGAAATATGCTGGAAGAGCATTTTAAAAATGACAAGTCAACAGCAAAGTCTTAGCAGAGACGGGGACTTCAAGTTAGTGCTGCCTGCAATATGAGGTCAGAAGGAGAGGATGCTGTATAACCAAATGGCCACGCTTTCATAGGCAAACAGGTTTCCCAGGACACAAGCATGGGATGAGACATGAAAATTATCTGTGCCATGTTTTAAATGGGTAAGACAATTCTCAGTAAGTCAGTCCAGCATTTTTCTCATTTCCCAGTACACATTCTCAAGGACATAGTTAAATGCTGTGTTAGGAGAAATATCCATCTGTTTGGTTCATTCCAGGTTTTTTTAAATGTCACAACATATCAGTATTTTTGACACAAATTTACTTTTAGATATTTCAAGAACTGACCAGAATTCATTGTTACTGTCATGCATTACTTATGTTCATTTAACCTAATGCTAGAGCTAGTGACTCTGCAAAATCTCTCTCAGGTGGTAAATCTCATTTCTAACCATAGACCAGAAATATAGTGAACAATGTTGGCAATTTAATAAGTCTTCTGTTAAGGATAAATGTTTTTCTGCTGCTGCCTCTCCAAGCTGACAAAAGAGAAGAGTAACCACATGAACATCAGTACTGCATTACAGAAACCATTCTTTGGAATTTAGATCGGAGTGTGTTTATATTGTGATCCACATTTCATAGAGACACAGAAACCGAGGCACTGTGGTGGTTTGTACAAATTTCCTGAAATTTTTCTCTGCCAGGACCTGGGCAGCCTCCTTTGGACCTAACAAAATCAGTGTCTGATTTTTAATATTGACACAGTGTTGCATCATTGGAAAAGTTTACCCGTCTTTGTGAAACACACATGTAAAGATGAAAAAAATCTCGGCAAAGATCTTTTTCCCTTCCGGCCTCAATATAAGTAACTAGCCTGGCTGGGGCCAGGCCCTGTGCGGCCCACAGGCCTGGCTGGGCCAAGCAAAAGTGAGCAAGCTCTAACGCAAAACTCAGGAAGCCCACCAAGCCCCGTTTTCAGCTGGAGCCCCCAGTAAACAGGGAGGGGGGAGGCCCACTCAGTTGCTAAAATTCTAGCCCCCCCCCGCCACCGGCGCAGCCAAAGAGTCCACGCTCGGCTATATATCAAGTCGATGTTAAAACTCTGCCCTGCCACCGGCCCGGGCTGAGCCAAGAAGACTGTGGGGTCCCCGAAACAGCAGGTCCAAACAGCCGAGCCCGCCCCACTGCAGTGCCCACACGGCCTGGGAAAAAGACAACTGTCCCGTTCTGGCAAGACCACCCACCCTTTGCCTGCCTGGCAGGGGGGAGAGAAGACCATCAACACACAACTGAAATTAAATATAGGAAATACCAATTACTGTATTTGTTTTGGTTTAGGGCAAATCTGGGAGGAAACTTCTGAATGGGGTTCCTCTAGGAAGCAGATAAAAGTGGCCTCTACCCCAACTTCTTTGGGAAAAGATTTCCTTGGAGAGAAGTGGAAAAAAACTGTTAATTTAACAGGCCAAGCACTCCCCAGCACAAAAATCGAACAATACTAAACAACAAAAGCTCTCGCTGCTCTGAAGGGATGACAAATTTAGAATGTCTCTTTTGTGGGTTGCAACTTAACTCACTCAGTCCAGTGTCAGTCTTTCCAGCATTGGGAAATGCTGTGGCCCAGGCCAGGCCCCAGTGGGCCACAGGTGCAAACTCCTGGTGCTCTTCTGGGTTTTTAGTCTAGAGAAGGTTCAAACAATTCCAAGAAAAAGAAAAAAACACAATCCAGGGAATTTTTCTGCCTCAGCTAGTCAAAAACTAAGACCAACGGAGAGCTCTCTCCTGCTGTCCACTACAGACAACACAGTCTGCGTGAAGTGTGATAAATGTGATTTGTGCTAACTAAATTTTAACTATATTAGCAAAATTGTACTCAAATCAATAGAAAATAATTGTTACAAAGCAAAAAGGAGATGAGTGAGACAAAGGAGATGAAATCCTCCAGATGTTAGAAGGGAGTCCTAGAAGGATGTAGGTTTGACAAGCAGCATCTAGAAATAGAAAGTTTTGACCTTGAAATGGGCCAAAATGGGATGATTCCAGGCATGGGACTTAATTAAAGTCTTATTATGGAAAACATCTGCTCAGTTACATAGGGCACATGCACTACCTGCAGGTCACACCTCGGTCATTGATGAAGACGACAAGCCTTCATTGGAAATAAGACCCTCAAAAGGATGAGAGACCCCTAACTACTAGTAAAGCATGCACAACACAACATAGTGATGTAGATTTTAGGAATAAAAACTAGGAGGAGTTTTCCAGAAAATTCTGTATGAATATGTATTAGCATATAGTATATAAGTATGATTTTTGGCCTTGATTGTTTGGTACATGAAGAAGGGCGAGTCCCTCCATTTATCCCCAGTCGGGGGGTGGCCCTCCCCAGTCGGTTTTGCTTATGTTTTATATGAACCTCAATTATACTAAATTGCTTACTACCGAATTTTGTATATACTCAAATATACAAAAGTTTCTAATACTTTGATTGTATTAATTTATATACAATTGTTGCAATTAAAAATTTGTTGCTAAATTTAATCTTGTTGTTTGATAAATTGGACAAATAGAACATCATTCATAACGGAAGGATGCGGGGGAACAAGTGCAGTCTCTGATAACAATCTCTGCGCCTCTTCTCCTTCATTGCTGGAACCAGTCTTAAAGCTGCAGAACTTAAAACACAAACAGAACAGACAACTGGGGATACAAGCATCATAAAGTCACCCCAGGACACTCCTGCTGGCTGTCCAAACTGACAAAAGAGAAGAGTAATTGCATGAACATCAGTACTGCATTACAGAAACCATTCTTTGGAATTTAGATGGGAGTGTGTTTATATTGTGATCCACATTTCATAGAGACACAGAAACTGAGGCAATAACCAGCTTGCTCAAAATGGCTCCAGTTTTCAGAATTTTCAACAGTAATCATCTCAAATTTTTGATGCTGAAAGCATTATGAGGTTTTTTTTGTGGTGCAGTGGATCTGTCTCAGCTTTTCATTTACTCCAAGTCTCCTCCTATCAACAGATTCAAACATGACTGCAGTACCTTAAAAGGGTTCTTGGAATAGCAGAGACACTCCTAAATTTAGAATACCAGCACCTCACTCAGAGAGCAAACTGTATATTATGCAAAGCCTTTGCATTTTCTGTGTTAGGTAACAGAAATCACAGTCTGGATCAAGTCTACAACTCTGTATGAAGGAAAACCAGGTTTCCTTCAGATTCTTTCTACTTTTTAGGTCATTTCTGCATTCACAGTCCTGACTGTTTATATCTTGGAAACCTTGACACATGCCAGACACAGCCCTAAGAGTCCCTCTCAAAATCACTTCTTTGTGTCACTCCCAAAGGCTCACCATCCCCTGACCCCTGCATGCAGCTTCAAGTGGAGGGGTATTCCTCCCTGTATGGACAGAAACAACAAATATGTACTTACTAAGGAGACACCTGGGGTAGAACTCTCATTGCTAGGAAAAGAACTGTAGCTTTTAAAAAGTAACCATGAACTTCCTTTAATTGTACCTGCAGCACAGGATCTTTCCTAAACAAAAAAAAAAAAATCAAAATAGACCAAACCAAATTGCCCTAGTATTTGAAAACGAGGATCAGGAACACAGCAGAGATACTTAAAAGAAAACAAGCCTTTACATTACAAGTAAAATATATAAAATCTGTGACTTCTTTGGAGAACAAACCCAGAAAATGTTTGAATACAGAAATATCAATACTATTGTGTGAAAGAAGCAATTATAGAAAACCTAGGGAACAGAATGGCCATGAAAGACAGATGAAATCAAAGAATAAATAAAATTTTAAGGAATTTTCTGCATTAGTTGTACCTAAATTACTCCTGTTGTTTCTTGCAAACCATAAAAACAAATAAATGCATGAGTAGAAAAGAAAAGCAGAACAGTAAAGCAGTAAAAGTATTTATTTTCTACTAGTCACATACAAACTACACTTGAATTCTAGTAATTATAAAAGAAATGCTTTTAGTGAAACTTCAATACCTGTAAATCTTGACTTAAGTTCTGACAAGTTTACAGACTGAAAAGTCTGAGAATCTCTGGAACACAGAAGGAATGACTTACAGTTACCCACATAAACCTGGCACTGCAAATTTCACATGCTAGTAGAAATGAAGATGAAAATTCAGTGCTCCTGCCTGTGATTTGCTTGAAGGTTTCAGGCAAAGCTTGGCACAGGTGAACTTAAAAGAAGAAAGTGCACGTTCAAATTCTGCCTCTTAGCAACAAGATGTGATCATAGTATTGGATTTAAAAGGCGGCTGATGAATCACAAATTTTCATAAATAACAAGATGGCAATACACCCTCTTTGCACAGTGTAAATGCCACGAGAGGAGGAAATGGAAAGGGAACTATCACATAGCTAAGCCACTACCATCTGCACAATTAATATATGCTCTAAGCAATGAGGGAGTAGGAGGAAAAGCATCATCACTAATGACTATGTAGTCATTACCCAAGATCCTCACCTTCACTGGACAAATAAATTAAAATTCACATTGACTGAAGCTGTCATAGTGGCTCCAAAACAATACTCTAAAAATGATCCCACTTGATTTGGATGAAAATGATGCCTTTTGAAAGAGTAGTTGGTAAGCAGAAACATGACATCAAATACACTGACAACCCAGTGTTATTAATCTAAGGCAACCCTTCTCCCTCCCCCATCTTCAAAAGTAAAAAAAAAATAGAGCATATGCTAAATTTTACTGAAAAAAAATGAGTCAGCATAATAAAGGTCTGCAATTCAATGAAAAACTGACTGCAAAAACACACTGCTTTTCCAAAAATTTTAGAGCTTGGAGAGATTTTTCATTAGAAAATTGCTTAACAGAAAGCATGGATGAGCACAGTGATGAAGTACAATAGTAAAACTAAGCAAAGCCAGAAGGGGAGAGGGTAATGCATTTTCAAAACAATCATAAGAAAGCAGGAAAACTTGTTCAGTGTTAAGACTATATTTGATGAATTAAAAATTGGGGGAGGGGGGTAGGGGTGCTATTTTCATTACTAAACAATATTGAACACAAAAGTTACAATCAGAGAAAGGGAATGCTTTTGCTAATGCTGACCCTTTGTACCAACACTGAGAGGGACTTGTTTACCTAAATGGAAACTCTCCCATGTTCCTGGGCACAAAACATCTTCACTAAAACTTTTTTAGTATATAAATCCCCTAATGCAGAGCTCAGACCCTGTTCTCCTAACTGGCATCATCACACTTTCAGAATGGAAGACAATAGATTGTCACACCAGGCCTGAACTGTAAACATCTTTTAAAAAGCACTTTAAACACCATGTTTTCCAGGGCTTGTAAGAGGTGCTGAACAACAAATAACTGTGAAGAACAAAACTTTTCACTTGCTCATCCCTGTCTAAACTAATGAGCAAAATGAGTCCTGATACCCTGCTCATTTCTCTCAACTGAAACAGAATTTTAAAAGTCTCATAGTATAAGGATACTTTATTTCTATACATAGGGGTTTAGTTTAGGGGTTGTGCCATGGGCACAATATTAAATTTGCCACGTTCCCACCCTATTTTGCAGGAATGGGAAATTCAGGATTCCAGCAGTCTCTCCAGATTTATCAGCTTGGCCATCACATCTAACATCATACAATCTACTGATCCAATACTTTACAAAGCAAAACAAAAATCTGTTTTTTATTACATATTGCACCAACAAATACAACTTAATAAAAAAGTTATCCAAGTGAAAAAAACTGCTTTACCAATGCTTTTTTTCTTTCATATGGGTAAGTAATAATTATCTTTGTCTATCTGAAGTTTGAGCATTGCATCCATTAATCACGTATTTTCTAATTGTTTCATATTGATGCAATATCCATACCTTCCTCTGAACAAATTACTAAGAAAGTTCTTTAATACCTGTAATGGCAGGTAACATTTAATATTTACTTTCATTCTTGACATTAAACAATAACTACTCTCCATGCTCTTTTACTTGTCTTCAGTTCTGTGGGGAAGTGTTCCTCACTGCTAATAATTTCAGTGCCTTGGTTCAGTCTTACCCCTATTTCTAAAACCAGGACACAGCCAATTTTCTTAGCAATCCTATAAATCATAAATATAGATTGTACTTAAATTAAAGCCATATTGAAATAAAATGGAAAGATGAACTCTAATGAAAATTAAATGAGGTGAAGCAGAGAAGATGTGACCAGATAAGACAGCTGGAATGGGAGTCTATGTCCTTCAGTACAAGAAAACTAACTTCAGCACTCATGGAAACAAAACATTAACACAGGAAAAAAAACCCAAAAAGGGCAAATAAACAAAACTAAAGAAACTACCAAAACACTTACTTTAATACTCCAGTATCAGATTCTGAGATATCCCTACATGTAACCTTTTCCACATGGTTTTGGAACTAGTGTTAAGTGTTCAATTATAAAAAAAGGAAGAGTACCATGATATAAGCTTTGGGTCTGTCCAATTAAATCAAAGGAGGAGCAGAAAAGAGATGATGACTGGAGGCCTGACTTAAGTGCAGTTGCTGTTGATTTACATCAGTGGGACCTCGCCTGCAGCATCTGTGGTAACCTACAGAACCACCTCTGCAGGGGAAAGGTTTCCTCCTAATCCTTATCTACAAAGATCTTTATATGCTCAATCAGATTTTAATTTCTTCTAGGATTGTAACTTACCTCCTCAGATTTTACAGGGGTTTTCTCTTGTCTTTTAAGGTAACATTTTTTTAAACATCATAATTCTGAATACTGCAGTATATGCATCTGGAAATTACTCTAGGACCCTTCAAAGCCCGGCTAAGTTTTTTATATTTGTAATATTACAGACATGTATAACTGCAAAATAAGAACACCTTCTTGAACACATTCAACATTTTATCCATATCCTTCAGTTTTAATAATGGGCAAATAATTTACTTGAAATTATACTGTGACTTCTTTATAACATAAAACCACTTTGTATTAGAAGATGAAGACAGAAGGCTACGAAAAAGTATTCTTGAGTATATTTTCAGTATCTCTTTCTTCAGAAAGAAATAAACTACTCTGGTTGGGAGAAGGGGTGGATGTTTCTTTAACACACAGCATTGTCCCTAGAAAATTCTTTCTCAGATAAATATTGCAGCTCTTGAATGCATTTCTGGAAGGCATAGCAAAGTTACATGAAAATGACTAGTGACATATCTTTCTTATAGCTACTCTACCACCTCTTTAAAAATTCAACAGCAACAAAAGTCATCTCCTCTCTGCTGTACATGCCATTTCTCCAGCCACACTAATGCAACACTAATGCTGTGAAACAATATTCATAGGCATTTCAGGATAATCATAATGTAATATTTGTACATTCCAACTGTATGTGCTTTGGAGACCCCCTTGTAGGAGCAGCCCACACACTGGTGTTTAAAGATGCACAGTGCTTTACTCTCAGTTGTTTGCCAAAAATAAGATACACCCTGAGATGGAACTATGAAATAAGCTCCTGTTGTGTGTAATGAAAAATAGAAGGAAAGAGGGATGAATATATTCAGTATTTGCCTCCTTGCCTTCGTCTTCTTTCCATCTCGTGCACTGATGGTCATCTGCTTTTTACAGAGAGAACCAAAAGGAAAAGACATGAGCCATCTTCTAGAGAGTGAATGATATGATGAAAACAGAGATATCTCCCTGAAAAGACAGAGCTTATCAGGAAAGTCTAACAATAATTTACCTCCCCAGCTGACCACAAACAAACGTCCTGCAGTCATCTGAGTTCAAGGGATTTCTAAGTTCTTTCCAGGTAGTTTTCATTGCCTGAAATTTATAATATTTTGGTAAAAATATCTATGAGATAGACTGCAACAAGCTTTATGATTACAGTAAATTAATGTTTTCTTGGTTACCCATATCAGCAGAAGCATTCCAAATTTTGCTGTGTTTCTACCTATGCAGTATCAGCCGTATTGCCTTGTTAAGGTACAAGACTATTATTCTAAAGTGCACATCTTGTTAAGTTAAAAAAACCCAAAGCTATATAAAGATCTGTTGCTGATAGCTAATTTTTGCTAGCATTTCTACCAGTAACAAATGCTGTAAAAACCTGCAGAACAAAGAAATTCACAATAGCAAAGGACAAAAAGAGAGGATAGGATTTATGGATGTCAACATTGTGATGAAGAACGTTTTCCTTCTAGCTCCAATATTTCTGATGCTTACCCAGATGTCTCCAAATGGGGATAGGTTCTGGATTGACAGAAACAACACACTGAAGTAGCTTAAAAAGTTATGATCCCTAAGAGAGAAGCCAGCAAAATAATGCTGGACCATTTGGTTCTAACCCTACCGTTCCAGTTTCCATTAATGCAAATTAAACTGAGATCTCAAACTGTTTTCCCAACAGCTACACATCCCTTGTTTTTCTCCATTCTGACCCTAAAGAGAATGCACCATAGCATTTTTCAAAATATACTGAATAAATTTTCCATTACCACTTTAAATAAGAAAAAAGTTGGCACGCAACACCTTCTACAGAAAAGATATCTTAGTCTTGCAGGGATTGTTAAGGTCTATCCCCACATTTTTTATGTGAAAACAAATGTTAGCTTTATAATCCTCAGTGACTTTACAACCCTGCAAAAGGCTTTGGGAAAATGAGATTTTTCCACATTAAAAAGTCTCATGCTTTCATATGCCTTTCACTTCTCAAGATAATTTTTTTAGAAAATATTTTTAAATGTCAGAGTTTTAATAAACAGTCCTGAGACAGATCCCTGTCAGTGAATGAAAACTAACCTATAAGCTGTAAGTATTTTTTTGGGCAACACACATGAGGAGCAGAGGGCCATTGTGCAGCAGAAAAATTATGATATAGTTGCCATTGTGGAAGGACAATGGGATGACTGTCACAACTGCAGGGCTCAGTTCAGGGTCCTTCCCTGCGAGGAAGACATAGAGGTATTGGAGCAAGTCCAGAGAAGGGCAGTGGGGCTGGGACAGGGTTTGGAGCGTGTCTTACATGCAGCACCTAGGGAGGCTCAGCCGGGAGAAAAGGAGTCTAAGCAGAGACCTTGTCACTATCTACAGCTCTCTGGCAGGAGATTGTAGCCACGTGAGGGTCATTCTCTTCTACCAAGTAACAAGCAAAGGACAAGAGTAAAAGGCCTCAGGTTGAACTAGGAGAGGTGTAGATTGCACATTAGGAAGCATTTCTTTATTGTAAGGGCTGTTAAGCATGGTAACAGACTGCCCTTAAAGAAGTGGAGTCACCATCCCTGGAGGGATTTCAAAGATGTGTGGGTGTGTCAGCAGCAGCCACCATAAAAAAAGATCTGGCAAGCCATTGAAGGATGTCATGTGTATTTGATATTTTGCAAATACTGCAGGTTTTTCTTAAAAAGCATTCTCAAAAATGACACGCTCTACCACATGAAGATGGAAAAAACAGTGAAAAAAAACCTCTCAATCCAGAAGCTGAGCAGGATAAGGCACTCTGGCCAACCCTCCCTGTGAAATGCTGAATGTGGACTTACAGCCCATATGTAAGAATAATTTAGGGTCCTGAAGATTTGCTTGTTTCTGAACAACTGCCAGAAAAGATCATGTCCAGAGAATACAAACCCTGGGGATCCTTACTGTATTGATTACACCACCTTAAAACACCTTCTGCTATTGAAACAGCAGTTTCTGGGGGAACAGTCTCCATATCATGTCAATGAGGTGATTACTGAGGTCCTTTGTGTTATGACACAAGGAACATACCTCATGTAGTTCTTTCCTTGTGATTTGATCTCACAGTCTCCTCCTGGCCCTGAGACATTCTTGCCATCTGCTCGTACAGATGGCACATTTATGTAAATTTTTAAAAAGGGTTTTCCAAACATTTTCTATTCTCTGTCTTCTCAGACAGTTCTAGACTAGCAGATGCAGTAAATGTTCTAGGAATGGCTATTCAGAAAGAAAAAAAGCAGCAGGAAAAAAATTATGATCTCACACAGGTAATTTAGAGGAGAAAAAAAATCTAGTCACTGAACAGCAAGTAGAAATATCTGCACTATAGTCTAAAAAATCACTCATAGGCATAGCTTTAAAGTGCTCTTCTGCAGAGGCTTACACACATCCTGGATCCGGAGAACTCACCTGGAAGAACAAACCCCCAGACTTTCTTATAACTTAGTTTCTCTCCTTCTAAGGAGGAATGAAAACTATTCCAAGAAAAGCTGTCTTGAATTACTTTGCACATTGAAGACCACAAAAAATTTCCATTTTAAGAGAAATAAAGAAATAGACCCAGGAGATGCAAGGAAAAAAGACCCAAACAAACCCCTTACACTTGAGGAGTTTAGGTAATTCTTACCTTTCAGAAAACATTTTAGCATGCTGTAAAGTTTAATAACAAAGTAGGATAAAACATTTGGTGAACAAATTAGTAATTATCTTCCCAGAGAATGCATTAAAACATAAAGGAAATGTTTTTTGGGCAAAAAACAATTACCCAAACCAGTTATTTAACTAGTATGAAAACTAAATCCAAGTACTTACACTTTTAGATAAGAAATTTGGTAGGGAAAAAAATACTTCATTCAAGAAATAGAATTCTACAATGTCTCACATTCAAAGTGTTAAAGAAAAGCTTCATCTGTAAAATCACAACTAGAAAGTGATTATGTGGGATCCACAAGAGGTATTACTAGTTCTACAGACAGTGTCCTAACTTTTATTTTTCTTACTTATGCAAGGACCCCAACCCTGCTCCTTCTTCTGCGATCCATCTCAGATTTTACCAGTTTAAGTAAAAAAACTCCAATATGTCCAAGTAGAATT
>VZTT01061172.1:15444-29744 GCA_013400855.1 Buphagus erythrorhynchus
GTTGCCCAGGGAAGTTGTGTGGTGGTGTTCAAAGCCAGGGTGGACAAGGCCTTAAACGACTGGGGCTAGTGGGAGGTCCTTGCCATGGTAGGGAGATTGGAACAAGGTGATCTTTAAGGTCCCTTCTAACCCCTAATATTTTATGATTCTATGATTCTATTTGTTATTTCTGAGGGAAAGGGCAATTTCCTTTCAGAAATTATGAAACTAAATTCGATTTTAGTATTTTGTACCTAATTTAATTCAATTTGAAAGAAATTTATCTTTCTCAAGCAATAGAAGAAATAAGAGACAAAGGTGAAATCATCAGCTGGTTTATCTGTAGAGCCCATCTGCACAACTTACTCCTGATTCTGAAGGTAATTGCATGAGTATGTTTGAATTCCCTTGCAGTCACTTCCAGACATATGGAAGAAAGTCTTAATTTGAGCTTTGTTTATTTTTTGTTTAACCTACAGGTCATTTGTTATCATTTGGAACTTAGAAATAAATAGATGCCAATTGATCCATCATCTATTGGGTCCCAATATGCAGTCTGCCTGGAGACAAGATTTTCCAGCAGAATAAATTCTTCTCAAGTGCTGGAAGGAAAGCAGTAGAGAAATGTTATGAAAGAGATTCAGTGATGCATTGCATCTGGTTTTAAAATTCTTCTGGTAGGATTCCTACAGCACTTTGCTTACAGCTTTCCTTAACCACTCACATTTCATGTGGTAAAAATGCCATGTGATCAAGGCTGAAATGCATAATCCTAACACAAAAAAGAAAGTGCTAGTTGAATGTACATATCCAGTAACAGATCCTAGAAAAACATGTGCTATACTAAACTGCATATATTGCTCACAATTGTACAATAAAGAGTAATTCTCTCAAGATATTTACTTACGGGCCAAAAATATCCTTTCAGTAAAAACTTCACTTTCACTGAAAAATATACATAGTTTGCCTATTTTCTTGGAGTAAAGGATTGGATTAAATGCTGAATGTACTGAAAAGATATTAATGAATTTTGTATATCATTTCAGTTTTAGGTATTTTTAACAAAATCTGCACATGTTGGTGAGTTGCAGTAAAGAAGAGTAGGAAAGAAGAAGGAGAACTCATAAATTGAGATTTTTGTCCTTAGGACTCCAACAGATCTGTGAAGCAGATTTGCAGGTGTAAAGCAGGGTCTTATATAGTAGAACATTTGGTATTTCCAGAAGACATGAGCTACAGCCAAAACTACACTGATAGAGTAAGAGCACATTTTTCAAAAACGTTATTCCTTTAGTTTGGAGCTTTTCTGATAAAAGGAGAAGACTAATGTCTTGGCATCACTAATATCTTGGGATCCTTTTCATTTTTTTTACATGATGTTGAAGAAAAATATTTTTTTCTGAATCCTAGATCCTGCTGTGCTTTTGAATTCTAAATGTTAAAATGAACTAACTAAATAATGTAAACAATCCTACTGATATATTTCAGTCAAAGACTTAAAGATTTTTTTTTATCAACATTGGAAGAGAAATTCCTAAGAAACATACTTTTTTTTACACAGGAGTCCAATTAGATATACCAAAAAAGAGAAATTGATAGCTTCAATACCTTTCAAAAAATAAACCCAACATAATAGCAACTGTGTTCCACAAGTGAAAAACCTAATTAAAAAATAGGTTAATATTCTCTGTTATAGATGATCAAGGAAAGAAGACAGAATAAGAGACCATAATGAATTTATATGAAATGTTTCTGCATACTAGAAAGAAATATTTGAATTTAATATGTTATGCTGTCAGATATGTTGAACTATAAATACAGTGATATACAGGAAAGTTTCGAAATTTTTGCAGCCTCTTCAAGAGCCAATAAATTGTAGTTTTAAAAATTATTTCTTGTAATGTACTATGTGATCTTGATGATGTGTATTGGTTTATAAGATGGATGTGTTCAGGTTAAATACAGTTGCTTTTTTACATTTCCATTCAACACTAGATGGCACTCTGAATTTGAACTGTAACATTTTTTTCTTTTCTCCTTAGAATACAGGGAACATGTTACTTTCATTCTATAAGTAAAATCCGTCATACAGATTAATCAAATAATTTCGCTTTTTCCTAGTGCAGTAGTAGGAAGTCTCCTAAGGCCTATTACCATGCTATCAAGTAATAAAGAACATAAAAGAAATAATCAGTCAACTTATCATATATTGAGATACTCCCACTGAATTTCAAAAGCTTCTTTAATCTAAAAAAGAAAATGATTTTATGCTATTAAGTGCTTATTACAATAATCTAGGCTGCCTAATGTACAAAATTTAAAATCTTTAGGCTTTAGACTTAAATGTAACCACTAGCTTGTTCTCTAAAATATTGGGAACTTTGTAGAACTCTCAATGCTGTATATCTGTAATTTAGATTCAACATACTAAGTGTCATCTTTATACCTATAATCTATTAAACATGGGATTCAGATGCATGATTTGCATAAAGATACTGAAATGGTTACAATAATTATAAAAAATCAAGAAAGAATGCCATAAACTCTTTAAATTTACTACATTTTTTAAAGGATCATCTCTCTTTGTCTTGTATTTCTTAGCAGGAGATCATAATCATTTTTTTCCTGGATATGCTATTATAAGTCTACGTTTTATGTTGACTGCTGCAAATTTTGTAAAAGAATGTCTTTTTTCAAATGCTTACCTTTTCATATATACATTTATCTCTATGCACTGTTGTGGGGTTTTCAAATAAATAAAATAATTTTGGATAGAATTTTAAAAGACAAATAGTTTCAAATGAAATGTTGCATATAAAATTTTGTATTTTTGGATACCATTAATAAAGCTTTTAAGGTCTACAAAGAGCAGTGCATATCTCAGAGTTAAAATATAAGAAGAATACATGATGAGGCAAAAGATTCAACTGTCAGAATTAGATGGAAATAAACTTTGAAACCCCTATGGTGTTTTTAGGATGGTTATTATGTCCCATGATTATTATTAGCTATCTAGTAACTCAGCTTCTACTCACAATTATTTATTTTGGTCTTCCGGTGTTCATCTTAGGACATGTAGTTTCCAAGTACCAACAGGATTGTACTATTATTATGCATCTGTTTCATTCTGTATATAGATTACTGATTCTGGTATAACCTGATATGCACTCTGTTATGTGCTGCTTATTACTAAATTAAGACCTTACATTATCTGTATGTTTTATGTTAGTGAAAGACTACCTTTCAGAGCATAATATCTAACAGATTACATTCTAAATCAAGTCCATCACTTTAAATACCTCAAAAAGCAAAGCTAAATGGAATCTAAAACAGTTAGCAGTCAACATCTCTTAGCTATTTCTTTATATTAGAATCACAAGACTTTTTCTGTAAGACATGGGAAAAATGCCCTGTTGCTAAATATCAGAATATGTTTTTATGTCTACATGGTCACAGAGTGGTTTGAGTTTGAAGGGAACCTTTAAAGATCATCAGATCCAATTTCCTGATCATGGGCAGGGATATCTTTTGCTAGGACAATTTTGTTAAAGCTCCTTCTTATCTGCTTTTGAACACTTTCAAGAACTGGGAATCCACAATGCCACTAGGAAACCCAATCCTACTTCACTCTTATTGTAAAAAAAAATTCTGCCTTATGTCTAATATGAACCTACGTTTTTTAGTTTAAAATCACTGCCCATTGTTCTGTCACTATACGCTCTTGCAAAAAGTCTTTCTGCATCATTCATATAAGATCCCTCTAAGTATTGAAAGGCATCCCCATATATAAGGCATCTCCAGCTGCTTGAAAAGAACTAATGTCAGTAGGTTGTGGGAGGTAGTTCTGCACTTCTGTTTTAGTGAGACCCCCACCTGGAGTACTGCTTCCTGATCAGGAACACCAGTACAAGAAAGACAGGAACCTGTTAAAGCAGGAACAGAGCATAGGCACAGAAGTGACCAGGTTGGATGGGGCCTTGGCAACCTGCTCTAGTGGAAGGTGTTCCTGACCATGGCTGGAGGATTGGAACTTGATGATCTTTAACATCTCTCCAACTCAAACCATTCTGTGATCATTATTCTTTGCATCCCTTGACACATGCAGCTCTAACTGTTCCTTATGTCCTGATCCAATCCCTACATATCTAGGCACTTTCCCATTATATTTGATCTTGATTCCACTGTCTGTACGTTTCTTACACCTTAGTCTGACCAGGCCATCCTTACTCAGTCATACTGGTCTCCTTCCTTCTGTGCCCAATTTCTTATGCACAAAAATCAAGAAGTCTTGTGGCATACAAAAAAATATCCTTAAAGAGCTCCTAGTCCAGTTCAGCTCCTTTGACAGCAATTACTCAGGGAATTCATCCAGCAATTCCTGAAGAAATTCCATTTTGCTTTCCTAAAATTCAAGGGGCTGGTTATCAACTGGATTAAGCAGGGGCACTCCAAGGGTCTCCTAGACCACTTACAGCTTACAGCAAATGTTCTGATTTTCTAGCAGGTCTCCCAGCAGGATCAGATTATAGGAGTTTGATGCTTCCTGAAGCTGAAATAAAAATATTTCCTCTGCAGGCTCCCCTTGGCTGGGTGGCCTGTAATTAATATCAACCACAAGGTTTCCTTTGTTGGCTTAAATCCTTTATTTTCTACCATTGTAGGAACTTACAGAGCACAGTTGCTTGTCCCAAACAGGTGCTGAGATGCAGAAGATCTTAGCACCCATAGTTTTTCGACCTGCTCATCACTGTTTTTCAAAGCCAGTGCTGTGTAGTCAACTCATTTTCTTATAGAACTGGCAACCCACCTGCACATCTCTTTTATTGCCTGTCCCTACTGAACAGTTTACAGCCTTTGACTGCCATGCTCCAGTTGTGTGAGTCATCTCACCATGTTTCAGCAATGGCAATTAGATGGTAGTTTTCTACCTGCACAGTGATTTCCAGCTCCTCCTGTTTGTTATTGGGTAAATTGCATTGATATAGAGGCACTTCAGCTAGGCTATCAACGTTGACACATTTTTAGAGAAACAATCAGCATTATTTATTATTTATAGCTATCAAAAAATTCTAAAGAAATACTTATTAGTCTATAAGAACATGTACAAAATGTAGATTCAATAGAGAGTAATAAAAAATAAGAAACTCTTTGTATCAAATAATTTGTTTTTAGAGAATGATTATTAAAAAATATAAAATGTTTGTTGACAATATATAAACTTTGCATATAGATTATAAAAATTTTAATAAATCATTCTTTTTCTTTTTCTTTTTCTTTTTCTTTTTCTTTTTCTTTTTCTTTTTCTTTTTCTTTTTCTTTTTCTTTTTCTTTTTCTTTTTTTTCTTTTTCTTTTTCTTTTTCTTTTTCTTTTTCTTTTTCTTTTTCTTTTTCTTTTTTTTTTCTTTTTCTTGCAGTCAAATCTTTAGCCTGTCTATATTCTGTTGTCAGTCAGTCAAGTTTCTGCCAGTACTGTATTCTGTGCTCTATGTGGAAAGCATCTATAGAAGCATAAGTTGTATAAAAAGAATATACCAGTCAGTCAAGCTATTTGAACCACTTACTGCTGCCAGTTAATTCTGCAAGCCATGTCTGTAATATTTAAATATGCTACTGTGCTATCCACCTACTGGAAGATTATAGAAAAGTAGTTATAAGGGTATCTGTCTATTTTTCTATTTGTTTCTACTCTCCTTCTGCCCTAGGGAACAGTTCAGCTATACATCTAACGTCTTACAATAACTAGTTAGGACCTTGAGTCCCTCTGCAATAACAGAGTTGTGAAAAAAATCTGAAAAATAGTATCACGAAATTGAGGTATTTCCTTTTCTTCATTTACTGCATAAGAGGTTTATGTGCTTTCATAAAACTCTTCAGCACTCACCCAAGAAAAGGCAATTCTTTGTTAAGACAGTAAGAAAAAAAAAGGTGCTGAGATGTGCCAGATTTTTATGCTGGTCATGAGCTAACAATTGAAAAAATGGAGTGCCCAAGGGACTGGAGAGTGTATCTTGCTGAGTTAGGAGAACTAAAGCCCAAAAATCTGATTAAAGTGTTCTAACAACCAGAATATTACACATCTGTGGTGAAGCTCTACTTTTTATGATTGGCTATGTTTTGAGCTGAAGTTGATATCTGCATGAAGCTTTTAGAGCTTTTAGATCAACCCACAATGTCAAGACCCCCAAGTGTACAATATATACTTTCTGTACTTCTGAATCTATCACTGAATCATATTAAAGTGTGGGCAGTAAGCATCTGAGTACGTGTTTGCAAAAAGAAAATAACATGCCAACTAAATGTGAGTACCTTTGCGATCTGGCAGCCTTGTTTGGTAGGTTGGCTGAATCATGTTCTTAAGCCTTTAGGTAAATTCCTCTCTACTCCATTTTAGGAACACTGTCAGCCAGTCTGAAGAAACACTGTGTTTAAAGATCTGTTTTTAGGTATGTAAGAATTACCCTAGGATTCATAAATTGACATCTGATTTATCAATTTCAGCAAGCATACTGTTAGTTTGCCTATCAGCTCAAACCAAATTAAAGTGAATATTTTTGAGGAATACATTCAGTGCCGGCAGGTCGGGGTGCTGCTGCAGCTCGAGGTGCAGGTTGAGCTCTGGGTGCTGGAGCCCACCCAAGAGGCTCTGAACTGCTGACCCTTTGCAGGACAGAGGGCACAGGGACCTGTGGCCCAGCACTCAGGCACTCAGGGACACGGCAGGAGTCGTGACCCCACACTTTCCCACCAAGACTGTGAGAGTATGGAAGCCCAGGGTTTTCTTTTTTTGGGGACCCTTTTTGGAGGCACCAGCTTGAGTTGTTACTTTATTTAGTTGTTGTACCAAGGTTAACTATCTGAAGGATAGGGACACTTGAGCCTCTGCTTTGGGAAATCTGCTGTCGAGCTGGTGAGGAAGCCTGCTCGGGCTGTGTGTGAGTAGGGGTGTACCTGTGGAGGGGCTTCGGTCCCAGCTCAGGTTGCTGCAAGTGTGACTGTCTGGGTGGATCCTAGATGTTTGGGCAGGGAAGTTTCCTTGATAATAATATAAGCATGTTGTCACTTTTGGAGGAGAAAATGGAGGATTTTTTTGTATGCAGTATTTATTCATATTTTCTATTAGGACCCTGAAAAAAAAAATTACCTTAAAGCATATTTTCCTTAGGGTGATCCTCAGGATTCTTATTTTATTCAGAGATTATTATGTTTCTCAGCGTGTCTATTTACTTCCAACAATTCATGCAGATGCAACTGTAGCAGGTTTTGGTATCTAACTTAGTTCTTCATTATGGTTGGCAGCCAAATCTAAACCAAAATGTTTTAAAGGCCACTTTAATCTAATATATAGAGAATGCAGAAGCTTCAAAATTATATCTTCCTCTCCTATTTATAACCTAATAGTGCCACGATAATTTATTCTTATATTTTTGTAAGTCTAAGAAGCTGCCTAGTTATGTGCTTTTTTATCATCATAGGTTTTATAAAAGTGGTTGTTCGTTACATTGAGTTAGTTAAGAGTTTTCAACAAAATATCTTTTTATAGGTTGACAGAGGGCCAAAGCTTTAATGTCGGTGGACTCATTAAGAAAAAAAGTGCTATGAAAAACATGCAAAACTTACCATAAAAAGAAACAATTTCATGACCAGGCATAAGGAAAGAAATTTATTTTTCAGCATAACTGATACAACTCAAATTCAATGAAAATAATTCAAACTAGTCTATCTATTCTGACACTGTAGTTCATTTGTGGAAAAAGTGACAAACTGTACTATATAGACAATTTGTTTGAAAATTAGAGAAAAATGAGAAGCTGATTGACTGAATAACAAACTTATTTAAGTGATGTTTTAATTACATCTCCAGTAACCTGTTCCAATCAATATTGCAGGACACAAAGTCCAAAATTTTCTGGAACATGATAAAAAAAACTTGTTCCTTGGTTTATAAAATACTAGTTCAAAAAGATGCATCTGGTTTAGAAGTATTCCAGTTACAAGCAACAAACCAATTGAAAATCTAAAGTTGCAAGGTAATTTTTGTGAAAGTAAAAACAACGAAAACCCCCACTATTCTGAGAGAAGGAAGGAATAAAAGTAATTGAATGAAGATAATGGAATTCAAAAAGCAGTCCTCAGCAGTCAGAGGAGAAAAAAATGAGGTTCTGGTAAAATGTAGCCAAATCAGCTTTAATATCTACACAGATATTGAACAAAATATGCAATTTATTATACAAATTTAAAAGGATAAAGATACAAAATTAATTTATCAAGACAAAAATGCGGCAAAGAGCCTCTTGAGTGATACAGATGAAAGTCCTACTTCTTTGAAAACAGCTATAAAAGTTACTTATCAATGTTTTGTCATCAGACTGGTAGAGCATTTCAACTAAAATTCTACAGAGCATGCATTGAGATGGTTTTACTAAATATTTTCTCTAACAAGCTGAACAATGGTATAGAGAAATAATTTATAAAGTTTATGTATTACATCATACTGGCAGAGGTGAAAGTAATTAGAAAGAAGGATCAAAATTCAGAAATATAAATTTAGGGCATAGTTGTTAACTATAAAAACATTTTACAAATTTTAAAAGAGAAGAAATAATGAAAATTACTTTGCTAAGGAAGAGAAAAAAAATACAGTTTAAATGGGTGAAAATGCAAACTATCAGTAATTGTGAAAAAGAGCAAGAAGCTATCAAATATCAAAACCTGATTGGGAATCAGAAGTCTAAAGCAATAGCAAAGCCAGGAAATCTGGGATTTGTTAGGAAGAACACAGCATGTATGCTATAAACAGGCATTTTATTGCTTCTAGGCACTAAGATAATAATTTTGAAGTCTTAAATAATATTAAAAAATGTATGAAAAATTGGACAAAATCCAGAGGAGGGCACTAACAGTGCACAAAAATTAGAAATAAGACCTCAGCTATGGATTAAGATAAGATTTAATCTAGGAACAGAAAGACTAAATGTAGGGCGGAAAGAGAAATGGAATGAAATTCAATAACATAATCCCAGGATATAACAGGTAGTTAGAAAACAGCTCACTGATTTGTTGTGCTTCATAACCAATGGGGTAGGACTAGTAGAAAACATTCAATTTACCTTTCCCTTTATCCCTATACATCAGGCTTGTGACTCTGCTTGAGTGATATCATGAGGGAAAGATACTTGCTCATATATTTGCAGTTTTAGTATGAAATAGCTCCCTACAGGTTCTTATCAACATCCTCAGCTACAGTGACAGAATAATCAGTTCTTCAACCATCCTTCATTAAAAGATGACAGTTATTTAGAAGAACGAATAAAAATTCTAAAACCAAACTGATTACTTTGTGTAACTGCCATTAAATACATGTCAGACACCTAATTAAAGGACCTCTTATAATCTGAAAACTTCTTAAAAGGAAAAAAAAAAAAAAGAAAATAAGAAAAAGGAAATAATGACAGAGCATTTTTATCTTTTTTTTTTATAGGTGGAGGAAAATGTGTACATGCTGAGATGCTTGGTTTGTTCTCTGAAGACTGCTATCTCACGTATGTCTGTTTCCCTATTTCTGCTTGCTTTGAGGAAAATTTTCATATTCATAGACATTCTTTACATCAACTGACTGTGCTCAATGTAGTGATAAAGGGTAGAACCCTAGCACACACATTCTGTGAGAAAATAGGCAGCCATGGCACAGTCCATACCTTGCTGTGCCAAGCCTTCTGCATAGTAATTCCTACAGGATGTACCGTAAATCACAGTCTGTTCTAATTTTCTTTCCTGTCTAGGGCACATGATTACTGAGCTCTAAGTTCTGGAAAGAAAGTTATTACAAACCCAAAATGCTGGTTCCCAGTCTTTCCTAGGTTTTTCAACTTTCTTACTACAATGGCAAATTGTTAAATTTTCTGCACTATCTGATTTCAGTAATGCCTTCTGAGAACGGCAAGTTTATATATATTTATTTGTGGAAGAACAATTTGGTTAGTGTTCAATGGTAAAACTGGTAAATAAACAATCATATGGAATAAAAAAAGAATTTCACTTATGTGTATTTTTCAATATCTTCAGAATTAATTCAACTTAATGCTGTAATTATCTGAATAAGTAAAATATAATCATTTTGTACCAAAAATTAGTATAGCTGTTTAATTTTTTTCATTTAGTTTTGTTTTTTATAAAATATTATCTCCCATTTTAAAATTCAAATGGAAAGTCTGGACTTGTTAGGTTGTGACATGCTGTAGTCCATAAGATAATTGATCTAAATAAATAGTAGAAATTGAGGGCTTGCAAGATATCTTTAGTTAAGAAATATTTATTTATAAATACTAATTACATAGTTATGAATAATGAACAGAAATTGCAACAAATTATTTCTTAATAACACTAATACATGTTAGTAAAAAAGTAGTGTTAGGAAAAAAGTAGTAAAAAGTATTTTGTCTATATAGCCACATAACTATATATACCACCAGACAAAAAAAAAACAAAAACAAAAACAAAACNGTTAAATTTTCTGCACTATCTGATTTCAGTAATGCCTTCTGAGAACGGCAAGTTTATATATATTTATTTGTGGAAGAACAATTTGGTTAGTGTTCAATGGTAAAACTGGTAAATAAACAATCATATGGAATAAAAAAAGAATTTCACTTATGTGTATTTTTCAATATCTTCAGAATTAATTCAACTTAATGCTGTAATTATCTGAATAAGTAAAATATAATCATTTTGTACCAAAAATTAGTATAGCTGTTTAATTTTTTTCATTTAGTTTTGTTTTTTATAAAATATTATCTCCCATTTTAAAATTCAAATGGAAAGTCTGGACTTGTTAGGTTGTGACATGCTGTAGTCCATAAGATAATTGATCTAAATAAATAGTAGAAATTGAGGGCTTGCAAGATATCTTTAGTTAAGAAATATTTATTTATAAATACTAATTACATAGTTATGAATAATGAACAGAAATTGCAANAAAAACAAAAACAAAACAAAAAAAAAAAAACCAAAAAAAAACAAAACAAAACAAAACAAAACAAAAAAACCGAAGGTAACAAAGCTGAAACTTTATATTACTCCAGCCGATTAAATAATGAAAAACTTGATTTAAAACAAAATGCTTGAAGTACATCTCAGCTTGGGTTTGGGGACAGAGGCTTTCTCTAAACTGGGAGACTGTTCACATGAATTTGGAGTGCTGTAGCTCTTGAACTTTCCCTAAACCAAACTAATGTGCCTAAACCAGATGTTATTCCTTAGAATCCATATTCGTAAACCGAACTGCAGAGCTTAATGACAGAAATATTTATGTATGAATTTGCTCTAACACAGTCCAGTGACCAGCTTCTTCTACAGACAAACAAAGGTTTGAATCATATAATCATTATGGTTGGAAAAGAACTCTGAGATAATCAAGTCTGATGTCGACAATGCCATGATCACTAAATCATGTCTCCAATTGCCACATCTGCACAACCTTTTGAACACTTCTGGGGAAGGTGGTTCCAACACTTCTCTGGGCAGTCTGTTCCAATGCCTGACTACCCTATTTTTCTAATATGCAGCCTCATCCTCCTCTGGCACAATTTCCTCTTGTCCTACCACTTGTTGCCTGGAAGAAAATATCCATTATTGAGACTCCTTTTCTCCAGACTAAACATTCCCATCTCTCCCACTTGCTCCTCATCAGACTTGTTCTCCCAGCCCTTCACTGGCTCTATTGCCCTTCTCTCAATATGCTTCAGCATCTCAATGTCTTGTAGAGAGGGGCCCAAGACTGATCACAGGAAATGAGGTGCTGAGTACAGGGGAAGAACCACTTCCCTGATCCTGTTGGCCACACTATTTCTGATACAGGCCAGGATGCCATTGGCCTTCTTGGACACCTGAGCACACTGACATCTCATATGCAGCTGGCTGCTGAACAAAACACACAAATCCTTTTCTGCTGGGCAGCTTTCCAGCCACTCTTCCCCAAGCCTGTGGTCATGCATGGGATTGCTGAGACCCAAGTGCAAGACACAGCACTTGGCCAGGGTAAGCCTCCTAAAACTGTCCTTTACTCATCTGGCCAGACTGTCCAAATCACTCTGTAGGTTCTTCCTACCCTCAACACCTAGCTTAGTCATTGGCTATTTCCATTCTCATTTTTGTGGAATCAATTTCCAACAAGAAAACAAGACAAGAAATTTCTATGTTGGCCTGAAATAAGACCTCAAAAAACAAAGCAAACTGGACATCAGCTTCTGAAAACGGTAAATTAAAAATCTCTTTCATTCAGTATAACACAACCTACTGAAAATAATGAAATCTTGAGAAGGCTGTCTACTCTCAATCTTTGCATAGAAAAATTCAGAATGGCTTACTCATTAAAGAGAAAGTTTTGATCAAGATGGCATGAATTAGAATAGTCTTTGTATAAATTCCTTGGGGGGAGAGTGGGGGCAAGTTGCACTTACAATAGATTATTATACCACTTAAAGCATACATAAGATAATAGATAATAAACAGCTTAAAATCACTCATAAAGTGACTATGCTTTCCATCTTTGTCTATTAAATATACAGAAATATTTTAAAAACCTGAATTCTATGATCAGCTCTATTACAGATGCATTTTTATTCAAATAGCAGAAAACTGAGCACTAAAGAGAAATTAAGACATCTCTAATGTTTTTGCCTGGACAAAATAATTGTCAATCAAATTTTCAATATCAAAATTGTATCATTAAAATATACTCGACTGTTCTTCCCAAGCCTTATGGAAGCAAAAAGGTCGTTTTATAGGTTTGACCCTTTGAAGTGGAAATTACAGTCAGCACTGGCATTTAAGAAAAAAATCTTGTGAGAGTTCAAAAATCATATTTAACTGAGCTCTTTCTGGATTATTATGTTGAAGCATCTACTTAATCTATTTTATGAGTCTTTTCTGAACCATGAACAAAGGTAGAATAAAACACAGATTTTAATGTAGCATTTTAGGGTGGTTCTTCAATCTCTAAGCTGTTTTAATGCTGATAGATTTTAATGCTTGAAGAATCAATGCTTTTGATGTAAGCTCTTTCATCAAAGCTTTTTTTAACCTTTCTTCTGGCTCAACACTACCTGTGTTGAATGGTGACCAGCTGTTTCAGATTTGAAACTGGATTTCATCATCCTGTAACAGAGATAGTATAGTACTGATTATTAGCATTTTAAAGTTTGGCACAATTATAACCCCAATCTGCTTTTTACTTTTCTTCATGTGTTTCTTCTCATCTCAGAATGCTGGATTTTTTTCAGGAAACTCAAATGTGGCACAAGTTCAAAGCTGAAAGATCTAACCTATTCATCTGTGTTCAGTACCACTTTTTTAAACAGACTTGAGTTAGATGACAGATTCTCAGCTCCTCCTTCCTGGGACAGGAAAGATTTTATTATAATCAGCCCATCTAATTTAGAATCTTTGACAATTTCCAGAGGGCACCATGTCCAACACACCACATAAAGAATGACAGTTTCCTCATCAATCATTTGAAGTTTAAAGTAGAATGAAACAGGTAATACCAAAAGATAAAAGCTATGCATTACTATTTCCTGTTATCAGGATCTAAAATAGATAGTTCTCATCCCCTGAGACAGCTGTACTTAGAACAAGAATTAGAAAGCTAACAAACTCATGCTTTAAAACTGTTCAATGACACTTGACTCATCTCAATGTCACTTTCTACAGAATTAGAATAAGACAACGCAGCATTTACAGTGAAGATTAGTTAGCTATTACATCAATATCTTAACTAATCCAGGGACTAATGTATAAATATTACCACAGACCATCTTAAAACACAGATTATAAAACAACTGGCCATTGTAGATATAACCAGGATAAAACTCTTCATAATTAAGAGTTTATTTGTCACTAATACCTTTTTTCTCATTGTGTTGCTTTAGTGCATACATAAGTATCTATTTTCCAGTCATATTAATATATCAAAGTATCTTATTTTCCAGGGTATAAATCTTTGGGTTTCTTTAATTCCAATTAACAGCATGGCAGAGCTTGTTTGCTCTCAAAAAATTAATTCCTTTTTATTGAAACAATAAACTCTAGTATAAATATAATTCTGACAGATGTTTCTCAATTTTATCTAGACCATAATATGATCTGTAGTTTCACATTTATTTAATGCCATAATTTGCTTTTATTTTTACTTTCTAACGAAACTGATGATTTTTCAAGATTTAATTTTATTTAATTCCTTTTTAAAACTTCAAAACTCTAAAACCCTAAATTGTATTATATTGCTTTTGAATTGCAACAAATCTACAGACCATGAGGTTCACAAA
>VZTT01061183.1:7099-18125 GCA_013400855.1 Buphagus erythrorhynchus
TGTGAATGTATCGTGCTTCACTTATGTGCAATTTTATGCTCCAGAGCAATTCTTTAAAAGTTAAGTAACTCATATGGAGAAAGCTGTGTGGACTTGCAAGCTGAGACAAGTTTAATGCCCTATATTGTTTTTATATGTTGTTATATAGCAAACTAAAAGGGAGGATGTACTTGGAAGTAGTAGTGGTTCACCGCTGCCATGGGTACATGAACGACAGAAAAATTTAAGCAAGCTTTATGCATTTGCCAATTTTTGAATGAAAATTATGCATTTTATAGTCCACTGTTAAAAAGCATACTTATATATTAGAAAACACTGTCTTGCCTAGATGGTGCTGTACATGGTATTTGGATTATAGTAAGAGAGTAAAGGTTGACTCAAACATGCAGTTAAACTAGTGGTGACAGTTCTGAGAGAAATGCAATCAAAATTATGTACTGTGCATAGAAATTACTGTCCAGTGCTAACTGTAAGATTTTGACTTTAAATTAGTAGAAAAACCGCAATCTTTAAAAAATTTTTCTGTTCTTAAATGTACTCCGACCAGGAAATAAATCCTGTTGCAAAATAATAAATTCTAGATGGCTCTCTTTTGCAATAAGAACGCACTGTAATTATTGAAGTTAATTGCATTATAAAAGTAAAAAATGTTTGGATAGCTTACTGCATTCCAAAATTTGTGTTGCGAAAAGGAAGTAAATAGAATAAATAGAACAAAGTTCATCTTATCTAACTTCATAGAACCTATTTGCATGCTCATTTATTATGATTCTTTTTAATATATTTTATGTACACAAGTACTCTCTTGTTTCTTAAATGAAAAGTGCGTCAGGGTGCCAAATGATCATTCCTAATGTGTATGTGCAATTTTCCCCAAAAGATGGGGAGTGGTTCTACAAGCAGATTAAACTAGTGGTGCCTTTGCAGTTATTTTCCACAAATTTCTCATTGTCTTTGTGAATAGTGCTCCATGGACAAATGTGCGACATGATGTACAAATCTGTCCCAAAAATGTGCATGCAAATGGCCATTGCTCCTCAAATGTGGTTCTGTCTTTTGCATATGTCTTCTCTTGTGAAACTCCTGAAGCATCCCCATAAACCAATGTAACAGGCAAGACAAGATGTTAGCCTTGGAATATATGCTCTGTGGAGAAGAAACTGTGCCTTCCTCTGTTTTAGAAAAGCAATTTGTTCACTGGCAGAAGCAGCTACTAAATAAGTAAATGAATATGATAAATAATGTACTGGACCCATTTGTGAATATAAAGCTATTAATGTGCGTAAATATTTTGAAGATAGGGTCCCAGTTATTATCCAGCTATCTTTTTTTTCTAACAATTGTATAATTCTGCCTGAACCTCTAATATGGATTATTATGGAATGTGCACAGCCTTTTAGTACCTCTTTCCCTCTCCTCTCTCTTTCCTCTTCCTCAGACCTAGAGTCATTCCATAAGTCACTTTATCTACACGAGTAGTCACAGTAGGTTTGGTTTCAGCCAGCTGTAAATCTTGTTCTGACGAAAAGGGAAAACATAAAGTGTTTTATGGTACATTTACTAGGTGGTGAAGATGTGGTGAATTGCAATTCAGCTATTATATTTATGCATTAACTGTTCAAAATGGAACCTTTGCTTTCTCTCTTCTGTCCAAACATATGAAAGAAAAAGTTAAATGACCCTGTTTCAAAACCCTCTTGGAAGTTATCATGTTAAGGCCAAAAGGTCAGGATCCACTCCCCTGCCTATGACACGCACCACATGACATGCTTGAGAATGCAGATGCTCAGAACTGGGTATAAACCCATGTCAGCCACCCTACAGATCTTTTAGCCTCATTTTTTTCATTTTCTTCTTTTATATTTTTTTCTTTTTTCCTATAGTGTGTATTTTGTTTTTAAAAAATTTATTCTTCATTAAATTATTGCTAAAAGATAAACTTGCTGTAAGATAAGAGACAAAAACCTATATAAAAACTGTCTCCCTAGCTCAGAGACAAGGAAACTACTCTTGTTTGCAGTGAAATGTTGCAGGTGTTTGTTGCCAATGTGTGTCTCACCTGCTGAGCGCAGTGTGAGAAATGCTCCTGCTGGTGAGGCCATGGGGTGTGTTGCTCCTATAGCACATTGGCATCCAGAGTGCCTTGGACTAATTTCCCTTCCCAGCTAATGCAGCAAGGGGCTGCAGCAGGTCAGAGGACAAGAGCTGGCCATATTTCCAAGATAGCCAAAGGGCTGAGCAGCCCACAAGGAAGGGTAAGCTGATCCCAGTGTCAGTGTGTGACAGATCCTGACTGTGGGAAGCTCCTGCTTGCATGTAGGAGAGGGTGCAGAGTAGGGTAAGTGCAGAATGGAAGAAGTAGATCAGTAAGCCATAAAAAATACATCTTCTTGCAAGTTTTATATTTAAAATTGCTCTGGGTGGGAATTTTCAAGTTTGATTTAGTCATATTCTTCTGTATACTGTTACTGTCTTAAGTGAACATGGGCACAGTGATGGCCTGTCCCAGGAATGGCAGTAATATTCTTCTGGATCCATGTCAGACTGGGGTACCTGGGAAGAGGTGTGAGTCCATCCCTAAGCCTCTCACATTCCTAGCCACAGCTCCCACCTTTCCTTTCCAAGTCCCAAACTGGGACTCAACTCGTCAATGCCAAGATTCCTAGTTCATATTCCTCCCTGCTCGTACATGCTCAGCTGGAAATCCCCTGTGCTCCAAGCAGAGAGAGTCAGGGAACTACTGCCAAACATGTACTGCTTGGAAGCTGTTTGTGTATTTGTCTTCCACACATACCACAGTTTGGAAGTCTTTGGTGGAAACACAAAGATTAACATTCTAATTAAATTGTTATTAATGCCACTTAAATAGCTATGAACAGTTATATATGAAAATGAGAAATTAAACAACACAGTGGTTCAGTTACTGTATTAAATATACCAAGTAATAGATTCAATCACTTTACTTACAAGTGAATTAAAGATTTCAGTCCTCTGAAAGTATTTCTTGAAATTGACTTAATGTTGTTGTTCTCTATGAACCTGTAATGGGTCGTAAAGTGATTCTGGTCAAAGCAACGCCTGGAACTTGGAAGCCCACCCACTCTATTCAACAATGCCAGGAAATATACTTTTGTCCACTCACAAATATTCTAGATGAGGAAGGCCCATGAAAGCATCATCACTAATAACATCAAAAGTGTTGGACGTAAACAACCTGCACAAAGAAATGCAAAACAAAAGACCATTAGGTTAGCAGCAGCTTTAGAAAGTGGTGCAGCAAGCCATGGTAGGCCAAATTTCCACTGCCTGGTTTCATGTTTTTTCTGTGCAAGCACTATAGGACTGTAAAGCTGATATATTGCACCATAGTGTGGTGCAAAGGGAAGGATCCAACAATTGCCTACTGGGACCATCTGATAAAATTCCTTTGACTTCTGTGGGATGTAAATGTGGGTTTATCATGCCAGTAAAACAATGGGATTGTACAAGTGCTTCAGGAGATATACTAGGACAACAATGAAATCTTCAAGTACTGCAGAGGTTTAAAATGTCTTGGTTTAAATTGCTGGTCAGCCAGATATCAGGTTGAATTTGCAACACTGGCAGGAAGGAAAATCCTTTAACTTTTAAGTTAAACTTCTGAGTGTATTAAACCCAAGGGTACTGAAAGTTACTGGGGGAAAAAAAAGAAAAATCTCTTCAATTCAGTCAGTGTTCAAGTCAGAATTAATTTTAAGACCTCATTATACCTCTTGGAAATACTCTTAGCATATGCATCCAGAAGTAAAAATACCAGCAACACATTTAGTTTTACGCAATTCTGTAAGCATTAAAAGTGGACTAGCATTGATTTTTCCAGCTTTATTTATGGTTATCAGCCATGTTTGCATTTGTCCATTATAATCTAGCCCTGGACTGCCACACTTTTAATGTGGTGAGACATCATAAAGTACGATGAACTTTATCCCAGTGGAATACTACATGCACATCTATATTTTAATCAATTGATCTGATGGATAAATAGATTCATACTATGGCATCCTTAGACATTCAGGAATGCAAAATTTCCAAGTACTAATTAATCCACTTAATGAGTTAATCTCTTATTTTGACATTTACATTCAGAATAAATTGCGGGTAATTTATTTTCTCAGTTGGCTGTTGCAGAATGTGCTTTTTCCACTTTCAGTATGTTCTTATATGAAGTGTATGAAAAAATACAAGCAGGAAATTCTTCCTTTTTGTCAAAATCAAGAAACACTTCAATTTTAGAGAAAACAAGTATTTCTATAGAATTCTTGAACAAGAAGACAAATTTATTAAATCCTGCAACTAATTTTACTTTTCTGATGTGATTTTACTGGATAATTTTTCCTTTTCTGCCCTCTGTAATTTAGAGAACAGAGTGGTCTCTCTTTAAATAGTATTGCTATTTTAGAGATTTCCAGGGTTACAGCATAGGTCTTGCACTTGGTGAGCTCATTTGCCTTCCAACTCATACCTCTCCCCAGTGGCTATATCAGGTGTATTTGATGCACAAAGTGTTTTTTCCCCCAGTTTGTCCTCAAACACCATAGTTGCTGCTTCTGGTGATAGAGGCTGAAGGTAGGGTGCTGTAGCTAGGGACTGCATCACTTGGCAGGAACAGTACAGTGCTAGCAGATACAAATCCTGATGCCATGATTACCTCCCTTCTTTCTGTGGGCTTTCATATCATCAATTTATAAGGGCACCCTCAGCATGTTGCTGATACACAGAGATAAAAGTGCTGAAGATGAGAGCTGGGAGGTTTTCTCTACATTTAGGGAACACTCCTGCTGACACTTCACCATAGCTGTGGAGGTTCTTTGTATTTTTGTTGTCACATGAAGAGCACAGAGCATACCATCCATACTACATAAGAAGAAAAGCTCTCCTCGACTGGGAGTTATGAGTAGTGTTTAGCTCAAGATCATGATTTTTCCAGAGACCACTGGTGCTACTATATTAAAAATAGTAGTAAATAATAATGGTGGCAGAATTACAACATACTGAGAAATCTGTAACTGGTGTATTGGAGATATCCAATTACATTTGGACTTCAAAAACATAATGCTGGAGAGTATTTCTATATGTGTTTCTATTATTATAGAAATATATATAAGCTGCTAAATCTTGCTGTTGGCTAAATTAAACCTACCAATACAGCTATAATCATGCAAAGCTAAAATTTCCTGTAATGTTTAATTAACGCAAGTTTTCCATATTCTTATTTCCCTTACTATCTTCTGCCAAAGATGAAAATTTTTCATTCCCACATACAAACTGGAGTGTTGTCCCCATAGATACAATCCTGCTTCTATGGTCTGTGTTTAAGGAGTTATTTGCCTTAGATCAGCAGCCTGACATTCCAAGAATGGTAAGCAGCTCAACTACTATGTTAAAAATATATCTGGAAAACAGATCACTCATCAAAGCCCACAGTGGAACAAACCTTGCTTTTCTGGGGTCATAGTTTTTGTTGCAGCATTTATAAACAACAGTGTAGAACGTGCATTTCATTGTACAGTAGAAATGGAAATTATTATCATTATCAAAATGCCATAAGATGTTGCCCAAACCCACTGTGCCAGGCACTATAATAACTCAAAATAAGATGATGATGTCTGTCCTACTCTACCATGCCCAGTTCTGCCTGCTTTGCAGTGGGATTGCTAAGTGTAGGTGGTGTATCGTAGCCAAGAGAGATTATATCCTACTCACTCTCTTCAGATACAAGCCCCACCAGTGCTGCTGCTTTTTTTTCCCCTCTCTTTTGAAAGGCGCTTTGCAGAAATTACATGAAATGTGTCCCCTTTGTGATCTATGGCCACCTGGAAAAAGCTTCTCTTTTTCCATGGAATAAAGCACCATGGAAAAGCATTTGAGTTTCCATAGTAACTGCATTTACCTATTTACCCTGTATCCAAAATTGTACAGTATGTCTGCACGTCCTTATCAGCTCCACTTGAGGTAGCAGAGTACAGCCAGGGTCAGGGCTTCAGCTGTCAGTATGCCACCAGTTTAATTTAACAGCCAGAGAGCTCCAGTACATCAACATTACACCTCTGACCACATCCAGAGTGCACGGGAAGTCGGTTTGGGACAGACATCCGATTTTGGTTTTGATCACACTGGGGAGTCTGCCTTGCCGGATTCCTGAGACAAATCTGGGTGTGTGTCAGGCTGGCAGCACATCCACTATAAACAGTTCAGGTTACACCCCCTCTACCTCTGTATAGCTCACAATTATATAATCGTATGCCCACATTTCTAGGAAAGCCTGTGAGCCTGTAAAAATCCTATGTTGAAATGCAGCTAAGAGTTAAACATCCCAAAATATTCTCCTTCTATGTATACCTCATCACAGTATTTGATTTTGAAATAACTACTTCAGTCTTTAATTGGAAGAAAATCATCAAATCGTCATTACTTTTAAGAACATGAAATAACAAACAGGGTCAAATCCAGGTACTGTGAAGGCAAAACTCCCACTGAAGTGACTAAACTTCCACAGAAGTCAATGGCAAATTTACATGGAAAAGGTCTTCAGGACCTGTCCCACTGCAATGATGGGCCTGATCTGAGGGGTTCTGAGCTCACAGCCGATGGGAGTTGCAAAGGGACCACTTTATACTGGAATCAGGTCCCAGGAATGCAGAGAATAAACAAGAATAGTTGTTGCAATACTTAAGTCCTTAATGTAATGTTAATTAAAGTATAATGAAGATAACATGCATTCTGTCACAAAAAGCTTCAGCATGTAAGCATTCAAAGTAGTACTGACAACAGACAGCCTTGCAAAATACTAAGTAAAAATTAAACATGCACTATCTTTCAAATTGCTAAAAAGTCTTGTCTTTTATGATCTAATAAATCTGCTGCTGCTGTTTCTTATACAATTATCACTAAGACCCTTTCTGAAATATTTATGAATACATATACATTTCATAACAAAAATTGTATCATATAAATATTTCTCACAGAAGCTGCAGAGATGGTGTGAGCAAAAAACTCCCTTCTGGGATTTTAGTAAAAGCAGATCTCACAAAGGATCTGTAAAGAAGAAAAAAACAACCATACATTAATGTAGCCTCATATATCCATGGTTATAATACTGATCTGGTCATCACAGAGAAATTTATTTATATAAGTAAAAAAAATTACCTCCCCACCCCCGAATATAATGTGACAGGTTTCATGTACTATACAAGAAGGTATAAAATGAGATGTGTGCACATACACAGACAGACAGACAGATGAAAAAGAAATAAAAATCAGGATTCAAGGATGCAGCACAATTTTAACACATTAGCTGATGATTCTGAATGCTGGAGGTACTCCCTGCAGCAAGCATCCTTCTGTATGCATGGAAAACACCACACATCCT
Organism: Buphagus erythrorhynchus; assembly: GCA_013400855.1. Taxonomy (NCBI): domain Eukaryota; kingdom Metazoa; phylum Chordata; class Aves; order Passeriformes; family Sturnidae; genus Buphagus; species Buphagus erythrorhynchus. The sequence continues at coordinate 14,508 of VZTT01061183.1, forward strand.
AGTTCATTTTAAATCATAAATTAAATAACCAAATGCTTACAGCCCTTACAGTGAGATAACATCAGGCGGAACGCTGCGAGGAATAGATCTGGCATTTTCACATAAAGCATTATCTTTGGTACAAGTACACCAGGCAGGACATTTTGGCTTCACTGGTTTCTTCCCTTCAGTCAGCAAAAGCACAGATAAAAGGCATAAGAAATAAGCAATTCTTCTAAAGGGTCTGCTGGCATTTCCCATTCTTTTGATCCGCTCTCGTTCCAGCCAGTTGAAAGAATATCCCAAAACATGAACAGGGTTCTTTATTCAGCCATTGGATGTCTTTCTCTAAGTCCAGGTCAATATTTGTCTCTGCTTTCCCAACCCTCTTCTTTCTCTTTCACTCTGTTTTTGTAGATAGAAACCTGCAGCTGATCTGTATGTTTCCACTCACTCAGGCAACGTACTGCTCAGAGAAGAGACCTGCGAGGTGCTGTAAGATGGGGAAAATCCAACCGGCTGAAGGGAAAGAAAAAAAAAAAAAAGGAAAGAAAAAAAAAAAGACTTGCATCACCACAAAAACACTGAGCACAACACAGCATTAGATTGCAAAGTGATGTAACTGAGAAATACACTGCTTTCTGTTTTCACAGGGAGGCCCTTTCCCTGTTTCCAAAAATAGTACAGCATTATGTTTTGCTGGTGGGTGGGTGAGTGGGTGTGGGGTGGAGTGTATGTGAGTGGGGGGAGAAATCAGTAATCTCTTACTGGATCCCCACAACCTCATGAACCTTTCACAATTATGCTTCACATACTGCAAGCAGCAGAACTGATGGCAGTATCCACAGGAAAATGAAATCAAATGAAACCATCAAAAGCATTGCTGCAAAAACTGTTAGATTAATTTTTATCCTCGGCCTTTATTGCACATATTTTTACCACTGAAAAACAAGCTGCCACACATGGAAAATATTACAATGTATGAGAGAATGCCTTTGACTGTCATTCCTAAACAAAATATTTTCTCATGCAAAATAGACCCCAAATACAGAGCTTTTTTTCCTTTTTTTCCTCTCAGAAAAAGAATGCTTCTTATTTGTTGCATGTTTTCTAAGCTGATTAAATAAAGGCATAGATGGCTCAAGCACAGCTTTATATGGACAACATTAATTTAAAGTTCAAGTTAAAAAATGTATTTTCTTGGAACTGGTTTGATCATTTTAGATGGAATAAAAGAAAATCGTCATTTAAATATCAGCTGTGTTAAACCTATAGTTAAGAATGGACTGTCTTTGAAGAGTGACAAGATAAGGCCAGATCTTGGTGGTAATAATGAACCTTTACAATACTGCCTGGAGGCTGCAGTCAAAATGAGCGCTAGGTGTGGTATGAGTGCTCTGTCAGATGCAGTCCTCAGCCTGAAGACTTTACAGTAAAGTACATTAAATATTTTATAGGAAACTTAAGCAGCACCTAAGTATTACTTTATTAAGAATGGTAAGTCAAAACTAATAAATGCCAAATGGCTGGGAAGCCATACAGGATGATTTTTTTTTCAATATAGTATATATAAGATGAGTTTTGCAAATTTTAACACGTGTTAACACTTCCCCACTGGACTGTTGACATTAGACAACTCACAAACACTACTGGGGTCAACCCAGTGGTACAGACATTTAATACAGTAAGGCTAATTTTAGCTCCTTCACATGGATGCTATCTCCTCACCAAGAGACACCTGATCTCCTGATGAAGAAATCTCCTTTGGCTTCTGGTTATCCTTCCTTTGATTTTACATGGCCACCTGGCTCTGGCCCATTTCTCCTGCTCTGCAAGCCACAAAATCACAAAATCAACATCAGGCCATGTCTATCTTCCTCAGGAATAATCCCAGCAAGGCCTTAGTGCATATCCAGGTGCTCACCAGGGATTTAATAGGCTATGGGCGGAACAGCAGCCTGCAAAACTGCAAGAAATTCAGTCTATGGATACAAGGCAGGACTGCAGCACTGCTGAATCCTTCACTGGGTGGTGGCTGAGGTGCATCTCCCTGGGACGAGGGGAGACACCCAGGGCTCACATCAGCATCCTCTGAGGGACTGGGTGCAGCCAGAAATGTGCAGAGAGCTTTCAGAGGCAGATGGCCACCTTCAAAGGCCCTGCTGGGAGAGGACAGCACTGCCTGCGCATGAGCACGCTTCTCGCCAGGCATCTGAGCCCGTGGAAGAAAGGGCAGCTCGTGCTTTCTTAGCTCCTTTGCTCTCTTCGTTGTATATTTGTAAAGTCTTTATTAATTTAAGTATGGGCCCGTGTTTTTGCTCTTAAGAAAACCTTCCCTGTCAGCAGTCCCTCCCTGAAGCAACACCAGCTAAGAGTAACAGAAACCTGGGTTATTTCTGAGCCCATCCACCTTCTGTAAGAAAATGGAACAGAATTGCAGTAGCCAAGGCACTGAAAGCATTATTAAGCAAATGTTGATGCCTTTCTATCTCCCAGTATAAATGTGACTTCTTGCTCTGGAAATGATCTAATTGTACCTACTGAGAAGGAAGCTGGATTTGTAGGACTTGCATAAGTAGGCTACACCATCTTCTCCCCTCCAAGATGTCCAATGGCACAGACATGGTGAGGTGAGAACAAAAAATTCTCTTTTTTTTCTGAAAGAGGCCTGTTGTTGTTTGTTTGTTTATTCCTGGCAAAGCTACCCATTGCCATGGCAATATTTTGCCATTAATGGTGAAACCTCGTGTTTCATTTCCTTTGGCTCATTCACTGAAATCCACCATCAATTACCTAGGCACTTCTCTTTAATTAATACTCCAAACACATTGTGAACCTCCTGAAAACTTTGCAGTGTAGTGTTTTCTTCGGTAACAAAAGCACATTCTGCAGCAGAGCAGTAACCTGACTCCCGTTTTGTCCATGCAGAGAACCGCCTGGAAGTTAGTTTTCGATTCCAAATCACATGCCAAAACAACCGCTTTTTCCAAAATCGCAATATTATGAATATTTATAACAGCCCCATCAAAAGAGAGGCATAATCACATTTTCCAGGGTCCTTTTCTGCCAAGCTCAGCATCTCGTTTCCTGCCATGTAGCAGTTTAAAAACAAAGTGGTTCGTGGATTTTCAGTGGCATAGCTTCTCTCCAGGCCAGCGACACTTGGCTCACCCTTGGCCGATGCCATCGCTGTTTGTTTGCGGGCCAGCGGAGCAGGCAGCGGCCTGCTGCGCCCACGGACCAGCGCCTGCCTCTCGCTCCCTGCTTGTTTTCCCGGGTGTTTCAGGGACTGACTAGGCACAATGGGATTCAAAATTCATTTATTTTTCTTTCTGCAAGGTTCCAGCAGGGGGGATGAGGGAGTTGTGGAGCGTTCCTCGGTCTGCTTCCCATCACTTGACGTTCTAGCCGAAAACCCCGCACCTTGCCATGCCGCGGAGGGGGCCGCAGTCAGGCGCGTTCCGGGCTGGGCGGGGGGACACTGCAAGGGGACACTGCAGGAGGACACTGCAGGGGGACACTGGCTGGGAGTCCCTAGCTGAGGGACACCGTTCGGGGCCGCCGCGGCCCCGTATCCCGGCAACGCCGGGGCCGCCCCTCGCCTTCCACGGCGCCGCGGGCCCTGCCGTGCCCTGCCCT
>VZTT01061183.1:18281-33642 GCA_013400855.1 Buphagus erythrorhynchus
GCCGTGCCGTGCCGGGCCGTGCCGTGCCGTGCCGTGCCGTGCCGTGCCGTGCCGTGCCGTGCCGTGCCATCCCGCGCTGTGGCTGCGGGAAGGAGCCTCGGGAGCCCTTCCCTGCACCAACGTGCCGTCATGTTTCACCTCTCCGGTGCTGACCAGAGCCAACTACGCCTTAGGGACCCATGGTTTCCCACGCAGTCGCTCTGCGTGGTAAGAAATAAATTTCTGCTTCTTCCAATGTATCCGAACTGCTCGGTAACAATAATTTTTGATGATAATCAACCATTTAGGAAAAATCTTGGTGCAAGTATATGACAGTCAAAATTAAAACTATTTTTGCCTGCTGTCACTAGAAGTATTCACCACCTACCACTGTTGGTGTTCTTTGGTCAGACTTAGCACAACTTCCATGGCTTCGTTTCTAGAGCAAACATATGCATTCTTAATCTTATCCTTATTCTTATCTAAGTATACATTTTTAGCACATATTCTCCAATATCTGGTTAAAATATTAATACTTCTACAAGTAAGCCTGTTTGCTAAAATATTTGAAGACAGCAAACACAAATGGTCAGAACATAGAACAAAAATTATTTTAAAAATTTAATATTTTTTAAGGTATTAACTCCATGCCAATGACTAAATTTGCATATTTATATTAGACTAGAATGTTTTCATTACCAACTTATGACAAAATTTGAATAAGCTTCCTGTGATTTCATGCTCAGTACACTTCCCTTTGCAGATACATATCCTGTTACAGTTACCCTTAATTTCATCCCGTTTTTAGAAAACTGTGTTGCCTTTCCTCTGTTCAGGATGAGCTGCCTGTACATATGTAGCCTAATCTAAAATCTATTGGTGGTGATAATAAGACTTTCCTGTGCTTGGTGTTAAGCCCATAATATTACACCTCACAGATGGGCAATAGCCCTAATCACACCCAGTATTCACAGGTCTCCTACAGAACAAAACATTGTCATTGCTATGGTACCACTGTGTTTGGAGCAGAAGGATTTTGAGATCAAAGACTCCTATATCTCATGAGTCTGAGTTTTTGCTCTCTTGGCTCCACCCTTTTAAGAAATTCTGCAGCAAATGGCAAATTTAAAGCAGCTGAGAATGAGGCTGTACTTTCAGAAAACAAAACTAAGTCTTGTGAATTCTAAACAGTTCTGAAAAGACTATGCTTCCTGGTGGATCTGGCACCAAGAGTCACTGCCAGGAAGAGGCCTTCTGCAGGTTAGGCATAATAAAACTTGAGATGCCTTTACAACAGCTCATAGCACAGAAAGCTTGGGAATGATCACAAGACTGCCCAAAACTTTTTATTTGGGAAGTTCTGCTGACTTTGCCCTATCCTGTCTATACAGGTTTGCATTATGGGTATCCTGCTTTATTATACCAGTTTCATTAAAAGCAGAACAACCAGGCCAGTCCCTGTGTCAAAAAGCTGAGGAAATGGCTGCCTAACTGCTGCCAGCTTTGGAGGAAAAAAAGACTTGGACGGTGGTCTTCTTTCCCTTATGTAAAGTAGCCAGTCCACAGTTCACTGTGGAGTTAGAAGTGATCATCTCTGAAGTGAGTTCTCATGGCCAAAATTTCCCAGTGATGTAGAATACCTGCTCCACTGAGCATATCCTGGTGAATGTGCAGGTGTCTCTGGAAATGCTTGCTTGCTTTAGGTACGCCAGAATTTGACCAATGACAAAAAATATGTCAGGAGAGATATATTGATATCTGAATGATCTCTCTTTCAGAGAAACAGATGCACAATGTATTTCTTTCAAAGGGAAGCCAGGCAAAACTAATATATTTTTAGGTTTTATTTTGTTGCAGCTAGGAACTTTCAACATCCCTATGATTCTTGATGCTTTGTTTGCTTCTAAGCTCTGTTATAAACCAGTGTGCTTTGCAACACCCAACCCAGTAGCATCATGTTAACAGCTCTCCTGATAACCAGACACTTTTCTCCAGACATTCACAAATAGTTCTTGTTTTGCTTCTGTTGTCTGTGTTTTGCCTTGAAAATGCTAACAATGGATATTCAAAATTGGGGGAAATGAAAAAGCAAACATACAAGCTCAAGAGCAAACCAGAGCCCGATTCAAAGATGTATGAAGCTGTGCTACTTCATGGTTCTCAGCAGGAACTGATACCACACCTAATATAGGGGGAAGTATAAGAAAAGAAACAATATAAAAGAACACGAGGTTTCCACCTGCTGCAGAAATCTGGATTTTTTTTCAGTCTTTCAAGACAACACTCAAGAAAATTTGCCTGTAGTTTACTCAGGGAAGATCAGCTTCTCCCATGTTGGAAATGGGGACACTTTTAAGACAGTTAACATGCCCATCCATTTCAGTGGAACTGACATCACACTCACCACCTAGTGCCCTCTATATGAACCGCTCAGCAAGGAGAAGTCTTGTTCAAATATGCAAGTTACTTTTTGCCTTTTTTTCCCCTACATAGCTCTATCAGATATTAAAACCATGATACTAGTGAGAGAATCTATACTTAATTTGTAATTGCCAGCTTCTTCAGAACTGACATGGTGATTTTAAGAACATATTTCTGTGCAATGTTTCCTTAATAGGATGGTTTCTCTCTTCCCAACTCTTGCAAGTACTATTGATTCTGCTCTCTTCCACAGATCACCACTAGTGTTTCTGTTCTAATACTGGATTAAATAAATTAGCTGGCAAAAGAACCAGGAAACAAATTAAACCCTAAACAAGCCCAAATCTTTCAAACCTAACCCGCCATCCCGAAATTGCCAGAGCCAGAACAAGCAGCTGAAGACAGGAGTGAGCAGACAGCATTGGTTTCACTGTTAGAGAAAATGCATAGGAAGCTGCACACTTGAGGGGCAGTTTCATGTTACAAATGCTCATATTTAAATGAATCATAGGACAGAACTGGTGACAAAGTACCTCAGTGTCTACCGAATAGGACAAAATATGAACCTCATAAAACACCCCAGTATTTAGCTGCCATTGTTTAAAAATTATCATCTAACTGGAGGACAGACTTTCAACCAGTGTACACAAACTGACACTTCATAATTATCATCTCCACTCTGCCAGCTCCTTGCACTCTTAATTTGGTATTTATTCATAGAATTTATTCCTTCAAGCCTACATTCAAAATAGGAAGGATAGAAAATCCAGTCCAGTGAGAACCCTGTATACAAAACAAAATGTCCCAGATTTTCTAGCATGAGCAAGTGCTTTCTACAGACCCAAAACAACATACTACTGTTAGTTTAGCTAAATGCCATTTAATTGGCAGCTAGAAAAGTCTATAATACATTTCTTCATGGAAAAATGTCTGAGCTCTTCCAGTGTGCCAAGATGCTAATTAAAAACAGACGGCGTGTTACAAAATCCTTTCCTTGACCTGTGCTATCTTACATGCCCTTCTGTACTTTTTTATGGCATTGGCTCCCTGAAGAATTATTCTAATATTTATAAACTCGTCTTTAATTTTCCTTGTCATTTTGCAGACAGAAAAGAAGTAACAAAATATTATTTATTTAAACGTACATAGGAAATTAATTTGTTACATGGCAGAGACAACAGGCTTTTGAGGAGAAAATCTTTACTTGTTAAAAACAGGTTTCTATGTCCTGAATAATTTACAATGCAAGAAATCTTAGTGCCACTGAAGTCACTGAAATACTGAAACTCAAAGCCTTGCTGGAGTGCCGTGGACATAATGAACTGCACAATAGGAAGGATGTGGCTCATCAAACACATATTACTGTTTCATCATGGCTAATCTGCATGCTTTACAAAGCAGAGATTTGGATCAGCACTGAAACATTTTAAGGGATTGTTGGTGATAGCTCCACAAGTGTATTTTACTGATGTTTTTATTGTTCTCAACAACTCAAGAAATTTGGAAAAATACCTTATTTCAGTAAGAGTTAATCCTTTTTACTTTAAGAAAATACCAAATCTGCCTGACATCCCACCCAGTGTTATGGCAGGCATGCTGCCACTGCACAAGCTTAGCACAGATTCTCCATCAAGGAAAGTACTGCATCAAGCTGAACTCCCAGGTCCCTTTTTCTTACAAACCACATTCACCCTGCAGAGGAGACTTCGGAGGGCTGAAAATTTCCTTACATCTGTTTGCTCATATGCCAATATGCTACATATTTAGTACAGCTTTAAGAAAAGATTTGCTCTTTTGGCTGCTGGCCCTTTCTCTCTGCAGTGGGAGAAAAAAACAACACAGCATCTTTAAGAACTGACTGTAGTTTAAAATACAATTTTCATAGTAACAGAGAAACACACATTTTAGTTATGACTGCTCAGAAGCTAAAGGATTTTCCCTACCTTGAACATGGAAAGAGTCACGTTTTAAGTTCAAAATGATTCCTAATTATCACTTTTGTGAGACAATAATGCAAATACTATACAGCTGACTTTCTTTTTGACACCAATCACTTGTAGGCATCTGTAAGTTTCCACTGTTGCTGCCCTTGTGATTTAGGCAAAGAGTCATTAAAACTGGAGGGCCTAATTCCCAGCCTCAATATAACACATAGTAAGAAGTAATAAGCTCCTTCATGAAGCAATATAGCTCCCCAGCTAAATAAATGGCACACAGTACTGATTAAACAAAGGCACATGTGGCCTTTTTTCCCAAGATTTTTTTTAGAAGCAAATGGATGAATATATAAGAGAAAAAGACAAGGACAAAAAAAAAAACAGGTTTGAGAACTCAAGAGAACAGTTAACATCACAGAAACCGAAATGTTGGCTCCTAGGCATGGAAAGGGGGACCTGAGAAATTCGCTAGAGAATTTCTTGGAGCAAGTAATGGCTGAAAAGAGCATGGAACTGCAAATAGTCTCCTGCTGTTGAATTTTCTCTTCACTCAGGGAAATGAAGGCTATACATTCATTGCAAATAAAGACTGGATCAAAGACACTCAATTCCATTAACAATTTATTTTCTTAAACAAAACAATTGGAAATAATGACTTTTTAGATAACTGCTCAGGTCACAAATAGTAATAATGCTCTACTCCATGTTTCTGACACCCCTGCTTTCCCCTCAGGGAGGCAGATATCCCTTCATATGCACATTATATTTATACATATATATTAAGATCTCTCTCAAGAGCTATATAATAGCTTCTATTCACAGGCGAGCACCACAACCACTTATTCATTCTTTTCATGCTTTACCTGCTGTTTTCAAGGCTGCCCTGATGCTAAAAATAGCTCTGCATATTAGAGGAGGGTTGCTATAGATTCAGAATGGGTGATGTTCCAAAGACAGCTAAATCCCTCCCTGCTGAGGATCTGTGTGGATGCATGTTATGGGCATCTGTGACCAGGGCTGTGATGCCCTTTCATAAAGACTCTTAGGCTCCACGGATGGGGTATTTGTGTTGTTCTTAAGGCTGCACTGAACTGCAAATCAATACAAATCATGGATGTCATCATAAGTTTAAGGCTTTGTTTTTCATACTGTAGTGTTAGATCACATATTAATGAAACTAATATTCACATATTAGCTTCTTTTTAACTGGGAGAACAATTTAGTGTTCTGTTGTATGGGCATATTTTTCTGTGGGTATTGATGTCTTCAAGTAAGAAAATATCAAAATGATTCACTAGTCTTCTTACTTTTTCTAGTTCTTAACGTTAGTGGCCGGACTATGACCATAAGATAAATGAGGTAGTCAGAATAGTATTTTCCTTTCATTAACAGACTCATATTAAAGAAACCTGCCAAATACTGACTCTATTAAGGCTGAGGTTCAAATAAAAGTTTTACAGGGAAAGAGTGGCATGGATTTACTAAACCAAGATTGATTAAAAATATTAAAACAGATCCTAATATAAATCTAAATAACACAATCCATCTTTTATGAGCAGTATATTTAAGGCCAGTGTAATGCAAACTTGAGAGTATGAAATGCTAAAGGAAATGTTTTTTCACTCAAATCTCACTTCACATCCTGACCTTTATCTTCCATGTGGTTATGTTTTGTTTCCATTCAAGAAGGCAGTCATCTAGATATGTAACTGTAAATATTTTGATTTACCACTTGCAAATTGAATGTGGTTTCAGCAAGTAGCAGGATCTCCCCCAGGGTACAAGCTGCAATATTTCTTTTTACTTGCAATAGATAACTTTCCTTGGTGTTTTTTTGAGTCTGCCATTTTTACTTCTAGAGTTGTAGATATTGCACAGCTCAGTGTTGCTGGCTATAAATATCATAACTTGATATTTGTAACTAAGTTAGACTAATGGTTGCCATTTAGGATAGTTATCTTTCCTATTCCACTTATATGCCATGGAATGAATAGTGTCCTGGAAATACTTTCAATAGAAAGGTTGATAGTATTTCAGTACTTCATGTCTTAATGATACTGGTGATTAAATAACATAAAATTGTATTTAATTTGAAATATAATCCCTATTATTTCCAAACCCTGGCGATCAGCAGTATACTTTTACTAATAAAAGGTCAGTTATAGCAGAATGGCTCATGGCATTATTAATTAAATGAGGTCTCACAGCAGTACTCTATATAAACATGTTCATTAAAAACTGTGAAATAGGAATTTTTAACTGATTCATCCTACTTCAGTGCTCAGAACAGCTTTTTTATATCCCTATATCCTTCAGTTTTCACTGAAGGATCAGTTATTGATCACCTCAACCTGGATACTAGCAGCCTCTACATGCAGCTACTGTACTACTTTACTATGTAATCCCACTGAAATAGCAAGATAAAGTGGGGGTCGATTCTGTCATCGCTACATTATATCATGCTCTTATACCTTAGTTTTTTAAAATCTGACTATGAGATTCCAAACAACTGACTGCAGCACTGTATATTGCAAACAATCTCTGATTTATTTTCATTGCTTAAGGACATCCATTTGAAAACTCTGTGATGAACTCATCTTACCAGGTCCACAGTAGAATTTTCATGTCTGGCCTTCTGATTCCTGAGTTAAGAGCTCAATTTCGAAGTTAAGATGAAACACATCTCTAAAAAACAGGTGTTTTGTGGAACATCTTTGCAGGAATGAGACCAAGCTTCTCTATTAACATTACATCTTAGACTCCAACTTCGAGGCACCTTTCTTTTCCAGGTTATGTAGAATGCTGGGTACACAAATAATGCTTAACTGCTTGCGTGATTCAGACGACAGTGACTTGTCTGTCACCTTTTTATACAGAAGACTTCAGATTCCAAACATTCCCTGTCAATGATTTGTACCTTTCCTCAATTCTCATTAAGTGAATATTATGAATATATATACATGGTAGACATTATGCACAAAAATGCTTGTCAGGAAAAGAGGAAATGCATGTCTTTTCCACTATGGTTTAAAAATGCAAATGAGTGTAACTTTGCTTATGTATTCTTTTTTCTCCTTCCAAAAAATCCAGTGGGAAACAATGTAATTTAAAGAAAATAAGTACATTGCTTGTCAGTTGTTTTATTTATTTCTACATTACTAGATTCTCCTTCTCTTGCTTATTATTTTCTATGATTTTTTCATCTTATATAATAACTCTGATATCAAAATGGAAAAACAAATTTGCCTTTCTCTTGTATTTATGTAATTGGATGCCATCAGTCACTTTCCACCAAAGCAGATCTAGCCATAAAAGTAGGATTAGGCATTCTTTGCTCTCTTAGGAAATAGTTCATACTTCAGGGAATTTAAGCATAATGAACTTCTAAAATCCTCTCAAATGAAAACTGGAACATGGCAGAGAAGTTAGTTTCTATATTCCACTTACTTAGATGCAGGTTGATAAAACTAAGAAGTATTTTGTACATACTGGTAATTACTTTTAAATTAAATTCCTGATAGGCTGAAATCACTACTCAAGTTTATGCATGCCTACATGCATGTGTAATCTTATAGTGAGCTTTGTTCTGAGCAGAGTTGCCAAACTAAGCTCTGGAGACCAAAATCACTTGCCATAAAATAAATGTGGAACCAGCAGTAGCAATTAAAGGACACTAGACACGAGTCTCCGTAATATATCTCTAGGGGATTTATTTAGTAAAATTCTGTACATTTTGCAAAAACAAGCCCAATCTTTAGAGATAATACAGGGAGTTAATTCTAAGAATTATTTTTTTATCAAAGTCTGATTTATTATTTCCATAACTGATTCAGTTGGTCTTTACAGGATCATACTGCTATTATTTACACTATACATCTTAACAAGGACTTGAAGAAAACTTTATTTTAATGAAATTTTTTGAAGTACACAGAAGTTTTAGGATCAAGGTTGATGCTTTGAGTGTTCCCTTAATTACAACAAAATGAATGAAGCAATATGGTTTTCAAGATATTATTACAAGAATCTTACATAACTCTGTAGTCATAGGCAAGAAAACTAAAATAGATGTTAGGAATTAAAATAGTTATAGTTCTTCTATAGTGTATCTGTAATTCTTTCGCATGTTAAGAGTGGAAGTAATGCTACCATCAAATAAACTGTGGAACAGGACTTCAACTACTTCAGTCCATGATAATGAAGACTAGGGCTGCTCTTCTAATAAGAGTAATAAAAAAACTGTAATAAAAACAGTAATCTAACAGTAACAAAAAAATCTTGTAAATTGTGTATGAAGTTGAGAGGCCTTACATGCATCACAGGAGGTGGAGCTAAGGGAATAAATCAGGTTATTTAGGCTGTATTTTCTAACATTGTGGCCTAAACTGGGATTCTGTCTACCAAATTGATCAGCTGAGAGTAAGGGTAAAATTTCTACATCTTTGACTTCTTGGGAGATTTTCAGATCAAAAGGAAGTTTCAACTTTATTTTTAATAACAGCCTTCAATATTTGTTTTCATCCTAACAGCAGAACAAACTTAATCTGAATTCAAGGTGTGCACTGTTGTCTTCTTCAGCTTTCCATGACTGTTTATTAAACCAATTTCCAAACTCTGGTCTCAAAATAAATGCTCTGTAGACAGACAATAGAACCAGCACCTTCAGTGCACTAGGCAGGAAGTAGCTGTGGAGACTGGCAGTGATTTGTTCACCCTAGAGGTGGAGGAGCCAGGAATAACAAATGGGTCAAATTCTACCTTGTATGTCCTTCTAAAATGCCATCATCTGTTGGATCTGCCTTTAGATATACAAATTTTCAAAAGAACTGTTTTCCAAATTACCTATCATATGGTAAGTCTTCATGTTCTAGAAATTCTGTCTCCACACAATGTGTCTGACATTGATATCCAATGGTGTTAAACAGGAACAATTAAGAGGAAAATGTCCACAGATAACTGGAATTTAGGAAATTCAATACTCTTATAATAGGATTAAATATCATATTATCAGCTCCATTTTATCTTATTAACAAGTGAAATGCAATACAATGATTGTGACTACTTATAAAAGGTCTGGGATTTTAGAACAAGGAAGGAAACTGATGATCAATCAGATGCTGTTTTTTCGAAAGCACCTTTCTAACAATGATTATGCACTGAAATGGTAATTGCAACTTCAAAATATCATTAAACTGCACAGCTGCTCTCGAAATAATGGACATAACATGGGCTTGTCTATGATTATTTTTTGTAACCGACTCTGTACTGGAAATATCTTTAAATACAGAAGTTCTTTTCTTGAGGAAATTACTTTATCAGCCCAACAAATAAAACCGCATTTGCCTTTTAGCACCGCAACATTGACATCTAGTGGCTAGTTAAGATTCATGTTTAATATTCCCTGTATGACACAAAAATATGGAACACACCATTTATTGAATTTGACAAACCAGATATGCACTGCCTGCTATCTCCACATAGCCTCTAGATGATTACAGAATATCACTAGTCTTTAATGACTGGTTTGGAGTGACCAGTGCCTGTGATGGGAACTGGTGAGCGTGAGCCACTGCCCATCATGTACAGCCCCACTGGCTTTCCCTGACTGTCAGGAAGACTTAAGCTTGGGAATCAGCTGCCTCATTGTAGTATATACCTTCCTCAGGGCTTGTTGGGAGGCACAGTGCATCCCTGAAATTGTACATGGGTACAGCTAAATGAAAAAGAGCTACAGTTACTGAATGTGATGTGACATATGTGAACGTCCATTTTTAGCTTTACTTGTTTTTTCTACAAATTACTAGGGGGCTTCAAATAGGAGGAGATAAAAATCAGGAACATGACAGATGTCAAAGTACTGTTTGTACAATGAAAACACAAAAAATAAATGATTTGGCAACTTACTTCACAGACATGTAGGAGATAAGAAGTTGCCAGTATCAAATAGCATTAGAAAGTAATTTCCTCATTTGTCAACAAAAGAACTGACTTAATGCAGAAAGAGGAAAGATTAAACAGGGCAAGTCTCAATTTTACTAGCATTCTTGATGGTTCCACATTACCGTCTCATAATCAAACTCAAATGTAGTCTCCAGCAACAGCCCACAATGGATGTAGTTGTCAGTGACTGCCCTGCCTTTGCTCTCCACACCAGTGGTAGCTGCCTCTTCAGGCCTGCTGGCAAAGCCTTCTGATTTGCTTCATTAAAAATTCGAACAATTTTTTAATTCGTTAACCAAACTAAGTTTGATTCAACAGATCAGCTGTTCAGTTTAAACAACTTTACCAGAAGATCTTAGGAGGCAATAATCTTTTGCAGGAAGGCTGATGTATTTGTTCCTGGCTAAATACTGTTAAGGAGTAAACATCTATGCTTTGTATTTCTTAAAAATACACAGAGAAATCTGAGTCTGAAAACGAGCAATGAAATGTAAGAGTTCTCCAATAAGTAACCTATATAGAAAGGTTAAAGTACTTTCTCAGGCTGCAAAAAGGGAAGACTGTGGGGATATATGTCTTCCAGTATTTAAAGATGTTATTCAAATGATGATCACTTCTTGCTTTCTGTACAAACTAGTGCAGGACATTAAGAAATTAACTCAAGTAGCAACAAAGAAGATTTTTCTTAGATAGTAGGAAAAAACCCTTTATATCTAAGAGGTTAATAGATTAAGGTATTAAGCTGTGAAATCTCCTATACTAGAACCTTTTAGGAACAGTTCAATAAGTATGTCAGGTATAATTTTTTGAATTCTGCATCTCTCTGATGTATGTACCATGTCTGACTTAAAACTTTTTGGATACACCACGTCTCATACTTTAGCCCATTCTAGATTTAGGGTAGAACGGAAGTTAAAGCTACAGTGATGTTTCCTCCTTTATGGACCACAAAGTTCAGGGCTACTGTAATTTAAGACTATTGTTTCACATTACTGCTGACCTGATCTAAAAGAGCTGCTGCTGAAAGGGCAGCCCCTGTTTCTCACCTCCCACTTCCCTCCTGTCCCCTCCCTTCATCCCTAACATTTTTTTGCTCCATCAGAGTTACTCATCCAGACACCACATCAGGACAGTCACAGGAGCTAGGGTGGCAAAAAATTAAATTCTGCAGTTCAGCAGAAGTGGTCAGATGAGCACTAGGGCCAGTTCAAGAAGAATGCCTTCTTCAGTGGCAGCTTGACTTACTTGTAAAGATTGCCATGGACTGACTTGTAAAGGAAAGCTGTGCTGAGGTTTGGCTGTACAGTCAATGAAATTCAACTTAAAATGTAGCACCTCCTGCCTTGTAAAGAGTTATTCCCATCTCATCTGCTCTTTTTCCTGTATCTTCCAGTCCTGGGGGACTCAATACGAGAGAAGTGCCTTTTTGGTGTCAAAACATACTGTTGCTAGAATTAAACTATGGAGATACTCCCATTGGACCAAAGTGTAATGCATATACCAAGGGCTAAGGACACGTTCAGTTTCAACTTCCAATTTATTTAGGAGGCCATTTCTGAGCCCATTCCCCAGCTGTAGGTTACTGTAGCCCACATATAAAATGCAGTCAAGTGATGTTCTAAAGCAACACAGGTAGACATCAGAAGAGCATGGCATAGCAAGATGAAATTATCTAGCTGCTATTCCCAGAAAAGCTGTTTATAACATAACTTCAGCATCTACAGAAGCTGCTGTAGCTGGACTTAATACAGTATTTTCCTGTCCCAGAAATGGTATCTTTTCTATATGCAGGCTTTTGTGGCCACAACACAATGCCAAGAGATTCAAGAATTGTAAATCCTTCCTCTACCTTTCCCACTCTTCTTCAAAGTGCATAATCAATGATATGTTGGCCCAGTTTCCAGAATCATGTCAGGATTCATTCACACTAAAGCAGTCTGTCATTTCCATAAGACAGGAACAACAAAAAGATGCCTGCTATTACAGCTTTGAGGGTATACATTATTTATTTTGATATATTTAAATTATTAATTAGGAAAATTCCATTTTTGCAACAGAGTCTCTGCCCTTTAGAGGAAACGGGCTGCATTCAGTAGGACTTCAGCAGAATACTGCATGAACTAACATACGTACAGTGACACTCAATTCCTTTCCATGGGACACTTTAGCATCATGTTTGCATCCCTTCACAGCAATAATGACATAACAAGTAACACAAACACTAGGTCAAGAGAAAAAAAAATCTGAAAACAGAGATTTAGTAGCCAAGGTAAGGAGATACACTGTCAACTATGGTGTGTGATTGCCTTACTGCAGAAAAGCAACTACCTACAACTTATATTTTACAACTTGTATATTACAAGGGCAGCAGCAGTATTTAAATTTTTAATATTTCCCTGTATTAAGTGTGTCTGTGGTTAAAGTATCCAGGATCAATAACACAACTGGAAACTCTAACACGGTCCAGAAAAAAGTACCTGCGATGGACTACAGCATTTCAGACCTCAGCAGTTCAGGTTGTGTTTGACAGGAAACTATCAATTCATTGACAGCTAATTGCTGTATCTGATGACTTAATGCCGAAGATTGGTGCTTCCCAGCTACTTTATCAGCAAATACTTTTGGCTTATAAAGCTCCTTTTTATGATTGCAACCCACAGGCTCCCAAACTCTTATCGCTCAGTTGCCGTCGGTCCTCACAGGGAAACTGAGTCACATACTGCCTTTCGTTCTTCTAACTGCGAGATGCGACTGAAGAGAAGAGAAGCCGCTGGCACAGGCAGAAATCGGTGTTACAGATCGCCGTGCCGAGGCCGCGATCGCGGTCTGTGCCGCACCGAGGGCAGCGCGCACGTCCCGGCGCTGGCCGCCGCAGAGCGCCCTGGGGGCCTCCCTCCCTGAAGGGTCCCCTTCTCCCGAACAACGACCCCCGTCTCGCCGATCCCTCCCCAGGGCCCCTTTCCGCCGAGCCCCGACACCCGCAGCGGGGTCTACGCCCGAGCCCCCACGACAGGGACTGCCCTGCCCGAAAGCGCCGGGGATGGCGCGGGGGAGACCCGGGCCGGGGAGACAAGAGGGGCGTACCGAGGCCTCTCTGAGCCCCTGCGGCAGAGTCCTACCTTCCCAGAGGCGGAGACCGCGGCAGCAGGGGCCGCTGACCGGGTTCCCGGGCAGGGAGACTCCCCTCGCCCCTAAACATGATGAGCGGCTTTCCCCTCCCCTCCCCTCCCGTGCCGGCTCGCCCTCCCCCGCGCCCCGCTGCCCCGCCCCGCCCGCCCGCGGCGGAGGGAGGGACGGAGGGAGGAAGGGAGCCGCCGGTGCGGCCCTGCTCCGCCTCTGCCCCGCTTTCCGGGAGCGGCCCGCACAGCAGCGCCGGGGCTGGGAGCACGGCCGGGTGGCGGAGGCGGCCCTCGCCACGCCGCGGCCATGGAGCCCGACCAGCTGCGCCTTTCCGCGGCCGTGAGTGGGGCCGGGAGGGAGGAAGGGATGCAGGGGGCCCGGCAGAGGCGGGCGGGGACAGGCCCGGCGGAGGCCGCGGCCTCCATGGCGCAGGGCCCCGTCGTGCCCGTGGGGGAAGGGCCTGTGCCTCACCCCGGGCGGCCGGGAGCCTTGCCTGTGCCCCGCTCCGGCGGCGGAGGGAGGGTCAGGGGGGCCGAGACAGCGCTGGGCCACTTGCGGGAGAGCAAGCGAAAAGAACGGCTTCGGAAGCTGCGTCTGACCCACACTGGCCCGTGTTCGGTTTCGCTGGGGAGCTCCGAAAAGTTCTATCTAATGCTCGATGTCGTGGTCTGCTGTTACCTGCCTTTTACTCCTACTTTTTCTTTCATAGCTGTAATAAAGAGGCAGTATCTTGCGAGTGCGTTTTCTCTTTGTTAGGGCTATTCACCGTACAGTATATGCAGGCACTCCTTGTAATAGGTTTTACAAGGAGGAATAGGTTTGAAGCTAGTTGTACTTATTCTCGGTTTTTTTTCCCAAGTGAGGGTGGCAAAGCTTTATAGACAACATCAAGGTGGGAAGAACATGTTGCAGTGAAGCATTCTGACCTTCCACACAGCATCCTTTATCCATCAAGGATGGCTCCTCAAGCCCTCTAATAGATCCTGTGCTTCCTTCAGACCCTCCCCAAATAGTTCGTACTAAAAAGAGCACTCGGGCCTGTTGTGGGCCACATATGGGCTGTGAGCAGACACGGCCACAGACACGCGTGCTGGGCAGATAAGGGAAGGATGCTTCTGAGGGCCCTGGCAAGACTGGGCCTGAGGTCAGGAGCCATGAGTTGGGTATATTTTATAGGATTGTTTTGCCTTTTTTTCTTCTTTTTGACTCATGTTGTTTTGTGTTAACACAAACTGCGATGTAACCATTTCACCAATGTGTTTACCCCACTGGAGAGGCTTTAAAGGAGGTGCCTTCTCTGGATGCAAATACCTGCTGTGAATGCAGTGCTGGGCAGTTTGTAGTGTCCTGTATTGACATCAAGAGTTGGTATCTCAGTCTGACGTCAGTTGTGTACAACGTTCATGAATTTACTGTGTTTTGTGTGGGTTTTAGGAGCCGAGACTTTAGTGGACTCTGTTCTGTCTCCAGTGGTTTCATTATTAAATAATCCAAGATGTTTGGATTACTTAAATGTGAGCTAAATGTACCCCAAAGCATATTTGTGCTTGTTTTAATTTTGTGGTTTCAGTTTGTTTTGTTGTTTGGGAATAAAAAATGCAAAGTTAGTGCAACAGCAAAATACACTGTACCATTTAAGTTACATAGCTTTCAGGTTCATGTTTTAATAAAACATTTGGTATTTGTATTAGTAATTTACTAGAAGCATTCTTAGTCTGAAAAATTCCATCAAAGCAAAGTTTATATTTAAGGGTTTATTAAACAGTGAAAGTAGTTACTTTAAATTTTGTTGATGATTATGCATATCTATGTCTATATCTGCTAGGCTGGGTACAAAGCTTTGGTATCTGCTCCTCTATTTCTACAGTTAAATATTAAACATATTTTCCATGTCTGGGATTGTTGTCTGGCTCTTTTTTGGTTGGTTTTCTTTTTTTTTTGTTTTTTTTTTTTTTTTTTTTTTTTTT
>VZTT01061183.1:82076-111073 GCA_013400855.1 Buphagus erythrorhynchus
TTTATTCTATAAGCATAAATATTCAGGGTCTACACTTTCTTCAGAAAAGTTGGAGATGTCTGTTCTATTAAATAGCGTGAAAAGGATATTTGACAAATATTAGGCATAGAGGGAATCTTGAATCTGTTCATAGATATACCATAGATAACCATGTATCTATGTAGATACAGATAGATTGTTATACATGTTTAAAGTTTCCTGCCATTAGAAGTTCAGTGTTACACACATGAATGGAAAAGGAATGGTGGAAAATGTGTTGAGTTTGAGGAGCAAACATTCCAAAGCAACATCGGTGAGAAGGCTGAATTTAAGTGCCAGCTATGACAATAAATTATATGTGCTCATTGAAACAGATCTGAATTCCAGCACAGTAGGAGGACTGCAATACAATGAAACTTACTTCTGTTTATGTTTATCCACATAGATCAGAAGGAATGAGAGAGTCTTGATGTAAGAAAATAACACCTATACCCTTCGGCCATTCTTAATTTGAAAAGAGTATTGCCAAAGTACAACATCATCTGTCTGCCAGAAGACACAGTGTGTTGACATCTCTTTTTATCAACAGATCTCAAAGAATCAACATGGGCAACTGACACAGATACTCTCGAGCATGAAGAACAGGTCACTGATAGATGCTCAATGACACCTAATATTACTTTTCCCTCTGACTGTGATATGAAGCACTATGATGGTACTAATTTTTGCCAGACTGCAGATGCTCTACAGTTTTTAAAATGTGTATGAAAATCAGCACATAACAAACACATTTTGGCCTGGCTTCTCTTCTCTGACTGTGTTGCTGCCCTAGCAGCCTGGGGGACAGGCTCCTCCCTGGTGGGTGTGTGAGTTTGCAGCATCTTCTTGGCAGGTGACTCGGTGGAACTTGTGGCAGCACAGCAAAGTGTTCTCACCATTGTACACACACACACAGTTTACAAGAAAACAGCAGAAGAAAGGCACATTTATTCTTACTCAATTTCAATATTAGCAGTTTCAATATTTGATCAATATAAAAGAGTAGAGACTTGAAAAGAATTTTATATGTAACTATATAGAGTTAAATTATTTCTTGTCATCTTCTTAATTTCTAGCTCATTACTTTTCATTCTGTGCTTTAAAAGAAGAGGATGTTGAAAAGACTCAATGAAATCATAAGGAGGAATAGTAACATTTTTTTCATTATGTGTTCAGTCATTTTTTTACTGACTTTGGAACATTCCACATAGTAGTTTCTTTGAAGTAGAAGGCACCTATAGAGGATCTGTCCAGCTAAAACATTCTAAAATATTAACTTCTATGTAAGACTTACACATTCATCTTTATCACACATGATAAATCAGTTTAAACATAAATTCTTTATATTTTGATCACATTAATTCAGTGAAATATAGTGGCATGTCACTCTCTGGAGGGAGAATAAGTGAATACAGGCAACCTGACCAAGTGATACCATTTTCTTTGGGGGCAGGGAGGTTGGGGGTTTACATTTTTGTAAACTAACAAATTTACTATCATTTTATTATTTCTTTTTCCTATGTGCAAGATCACCTAAAATGCTTATCATGCTTTCACCAAATTTCCCTCATGTTCATCTGTTTTTACAAAGGATAAACTACGCTATTTGTACTTTGAGATAACAAATAAAGATAGTTTTTTAATTAGGTACTACTGTAAGGTGATACATTTTCTTTGTAATAAAATATTTCAGATGTAGCTGGGCTGTCCCATAATCACTCTTATATCATAAAGCAATTCTAATTGTATTTTCCTTAATTTAGGTTCACTCTTAAAATTGCACTCTTGTGCTGTTAAGTGTGAAATGACATGGAAAGAAATATCAGAAACCAATAGAAGTTCTTTTTGAAATGTTGCAATGAATTTTAAAGTTTCTCTGCTGGAATATGACTTTTATTTTCTGTTCTACCTCCTTTACTCTCCTTTTTTTTTCCACACTATTGAACATTTTATCTTTATTAAAGCTAATTCACATTTGTATTTAAACAATTTAACTTCAGAGACTCTCAGAAGTATGTGTGCTTTGTGATATTAATACATATGATGTCATTTGCCTTTGACGTTCATAGTACCTACCGAAATCAAACTATTTATGGAGTAGTTCTTAGTAGTAGACCATTCCTGAGCCCTTGTGATACATGGAAACTCCTAAGAAGGATAACTGACAGACACGGTTATTTAAATAGATTCAAGCAGCACGTAAATGTCAAAGGCATTTATAAGGTTTCCCAGTTCAGCTCAGTGTTTGTATCTGAACATCTCTGCCCCTCCTGGTAGCAGTTAATGTGGTTTATTCAGTTAAGATTTTCTGAAAAAAGCACAGATCAAAAGTGCTTATTTCAATTGCATTACTTTTGATGTGGTTAATATCGTGGTCACTGTCTGGATATTTAGATTCGTATGTATAATCCAAGAAATTAATATTCAGAGATGTTTGGGTTTTTTTCTAAATGGATAGGTTGTGAGAATGGATTCTGTAGGTTTTTACAACAGGTACTGTGTGACCCTAACATAGCCAGGTTTCGGCACTGAAATGTTTTGGGAACCCTTATAAACATCCTTAATTTCATGTTGCTTTTACAATAATTCTCTATCTCTTTTCTTACAAAAATAATCTTAAAAACATAAACACTGAAGATAGTAAGGTAACTACTTTTTCCATAGAGCTGGAAACGTTTATGTTCTCTTAAAACAACCAATTATTAGCTCTGGGGGATCATGAAATTAGTAATCAACAGAGATTATAGACTCTGGGGGAGATTTCCTGAAGTAAATGGCCAGTCCAGTGTGAAGAGGTTAACCTGAGTTACCAGATGTACTGCAGCTTGACCAAAAGCATGGATTTCTTCATAGCTCGGCATGAATTTTAGTATACAGACTAAGGAAAAGGCAGCAGCCTTTTAATCTCACCCATTCTCACATATACTCTCTGGTGATCTTAGGTAACTTGACAAGTTCTTACTATTGAGAATGTTATTCAGCACTACTGAGAAGGGTCTGACTGTCTTCTTCATGCTCTCCTGTCAGGTATGCATGTTTTTAAGATCCCCTCAAAACTTTTTGGGCTGAAGAGTCCCAACTCTCTCAGCCTCTGTTTTTGTCAGATTCTCCTAGTGCTTTTTTGTCACTTCTCCTAGTGATCTTTGTGGTTCATTGCTAGACTCACTTCATCATGTCTGTGTCTTCCATCATTTATGATTTAGAGCTCTTCTCATCTGGCTGGCCAGCCTGTTGGCTGTTTAGATATTTGTTTCCAATTGTTTCCATTTTAAGTAATATTCCTAGAAAGAATTTCAATTCAGAATCACAGTCCTCAGAAAGACTTGCTAAAGAAAATAGAGGTACCATTTTAAATTAGTTTTGTTGGTAAATACTGTTTATAAAGAGTTCAGTGTAGATTTACTCCCTAAACAAAATGTCGTGTCATTAGATTACAAGAAACAGGTAGTACACAGGCTGGCATGGAGCAAAGGGCAATCTTTTCTATTCCGATCTGTCCTTGACCTCTGTACTCAGACTGCCACCAAGAGGAACAGCTGTGATGGCAACAGCTTACACTGTTGTCCCTTACAAAGTACACAGAGCTCCTTGGCTCAGCTCATGCCATTTGTTGTTGATGTGAGTCTGGTTTCACAGGGCAGTGGCTACACTTGCATTCCCTGCTCTGTGCACACAGTGCTCATTCATTTGCCTGCAAATCTGCCTCTGAGAGTTTAATGGATACCCATGTTTGTGAATGGCCTTCTATAAATAAACAATCAAGAGAAGACAGAAAAAAATCTTTCAATCTGGAAGTGTAGTCTGGCTGGAAATGGGTGATGCATTTCCTACTAGCACTTTTTGAGTCAACTTTCTCCTAAGAGCTCGACTTATTCTTGTGAACAAAAATAAAATTTTAGTTCTTTTAATGTGTAAAGCTTGAAAGTTGCAGCATTAAAAATGTTTTAAATAGTAATTTGACTAGTTTCTTCCTTTTTTAAAAGTCATAAATAAAGATAAAATAATTCCTACAATGGAAGTTTTTTCCAACCATTTCCTTCCATATTTTTTCCTTGCTATACCTCATTGAAAATATTGCAGAGTTTTACATGCTATTAATGTAGAAAATAATCCAGTCACAGAATCACTGCCACAAGTTAGCCCCTTTTCTGTCCTCTTGGCAAAATTCAAAGGTAGAAGACCTTCTTTCCCTTTTGTTAAATAGAGTTCCAAAAAATACTTAGTGACTTTAAAAAAAATTCTGTAATATTCATAATAGGCTGCCAGCCTCAGGTATCAGAAGTCATTTATGAAACTTATCAATATTTAAACCATTCATCAATATTTTAATAATTCTCTTAATATAATTGTCTGAGCTTTCCCAGAACCTAGAAATCTTTGGATGTCATTGACTTGATCTATGTATATTCCTCTCAGATTCAATTGATATCCTGGCCCAAGTTCCTTTCCATTTGCATGAGAAGTATAAATCTGTGAGGTGAATATCTAGGTCTGGATGAGGATCATTCCCTGACATCATTTCTCAAGCAAACTCAGAGCCCAGTCAATCCAAATGATATTTAACTGAGGCAAAGTTTACACTGTTTATGAGTTTACCCAGTTCTGCTGGCACTGCTGTATCTCTTAGGACTGAGGAAGAATTTACCCTTGAATTGCCATAGTGATGCTCATCTGCCAGAAACCTTCCATTCACCCCCCAACACACCCTGATCTTGATGTAACCAACAACAGAGCAGCCTTTTTGCCTAAAAACTTTGTCTCACTGAACCAAGGAAGTGCTTCATCTGTAACTCTGAAAGAACTTCATCAAAGTAAGCTGTGTCTCTGGTAGGCAGTATTGGAGGTACAGCTATAGCAGAGGAGGCAGAGTCCAGCTCCCTGTGTAACCTTCACGTCATTCTGACTTGCCTAGCTTCTCTTCTGCACTTGTCTAAATCTGACTGGGAAATAGTGGTGTGATTTCACTGTAGCTGCACTGCTCCAAATTCCCAATGATAACATATCAAAAGAAGAGTTTCTTTGGGCATTGTCTGGAGTTTGTAGAGATCCCAGATTTGAGGACCTGAATGAGTGGAAGTTATAATTACTAAGTCTGTCAGGCACCTCCACCAGATATGAGTTATCAAATATTGCAGAGATCAGTAGAGGTACACAATTAAAGAAATGCTGTGCCATGACTTATACCAAATTACATGTTTCTGATTTAGTTATAACATCAGATTAATTTAGGAGACTGTAACATCTCTTGCATACATTTAAAACTGATCTTACTAAAACTTATTAACAGAAATAAATTTTTGTTTCATTGACACCTGGTTTCATTTCCTGTCTGTAAATCTTCTGACAATAGCAGTATATGTAACAGGAACACAGTCCTAGAATTTCAGAGGTGGTCAAAACTCAGCAGGTTTTGATTTATGTGGATGAGTGACTGTAGACTTCTTTGAAAACTTCATAGACAATTATGCTATTGAAAAAACTTCAGAGGAATAGATTTGATCCTGAAAAAACCTCCCTAGTAATATAAAGAAGTATGCAGATTTTTGAACAGGACAAACTTAGGAGAAAGGATTGACAGAGAATAAAAAAACAATAATTTTCCCTGGTATTAAATAAAGTAATAGATTCAAAGCTTATGAATTAAACTATAATCCATCTTATTGCTATCAGTCATGTGAGACACTGAACAAAGAAAATCCATGTTGATTTTGGTCTTGTTCATATTTCATATGATGAATTCATATATTAAGACCAGTGAGTGTTTTGTAATGGTTTTATAAAAATGTATGTGTATCACTGGTATCACCATTGCCAGACTAGAGCAAGATTCTGAAAGAATCACCAGAAGAGCAGAGTTTACTTTTTCTCTTCAGTCTTTGTAGGAATTAGCAAATTTGAAAATCTCAGCTTCAAAATGGAAATGTTGACTTATTGCAAATCTACCACTGAAAGTTTCAGGACAATTAATATACATACATCCTTCTACTTCCCTGTGTTGAATATGTTCTTTACTATAAATAGAAGCTTAATATTTAATATAGTGGAATTTTTACTGCCTGATGTTATCCAGGAAATCAAAGGCAGACATGGAACAATAGATTCCTCAGCCTTGAGCAGTAGATGTTTGAGACAGTGAATAAGACATACTCACTGTGCAAAAAGCCTCCAACATAAAGCAGAAAAGGAAGATCAATCAGACTGTTTGCATGGTATGTGAGAAGAGATTGTAAAGGACAGCAACAGTAAGAAGTCTAATATTTTTATGAGTGTATGAAAGGAATATTAAGTAAACTTCTGGGAAAGGCCATGCTGAATAAATTGATTAAAGCTGTACATTGGCTACTATTGAGGTTTTTTTTATACTACATTGGTATCTCCAAATTTAAATTATATTTTTACTTGATTTTTAAAGTAATGAATACCAGCCTTTCAAATAACAGGCTTCTGCCTTTGTTCTTTAAAAAAGTGGGAGGTGAAAAAAGGAGGTGAATTAGTTCTCTTGGTAACAATCATTCCTGTCCTGCTCTGGTTACATGCCTAGAAAATAATTAACAGATTTTCTCTAATGCTTCCTAAAGATGTTGAAACTAGAGAACAAATATTGACTGAGAGGCAGCAAAACTTGCCTGGACAGGAGAAAATAATGGTTTATATAACTGAAAACAGTTTGCCAAAAAGCAGAATAGAAAATATGGAATATCTGATTTAAAATTAATCAGATGTCAAAATGGCCACACATGGTGCGTACATGCACTTAGGTATTTGCAGGCCACACTTAAGTCCTGACACCATATAAAAGGGCTCTTTCACCATCCTGCAGATCTGCAGGGCCCCCGTTCCTCTTGCTGGGAGCTGCTCAGGAGATGATTTAGCACCCAAGAGAGCCTTTTGGATTCAAGAGGGAACCAGAAATGAGGACCAGAAGAGGTTCTGGCATGACCAGGCTTTCAGAAAGATGAGCAGAAACTTGCAAGTATTATGGTTGCCACTGCTTATCAGGATAGAAGAGGAAAGGACTTTGAGGAGGAGGTGGAGGAAACAATAGTCTGCACCTTGTAACTGGGTTGAGCATATTGGGTAAGATGTGTTTTGGACTGCAGTGTATAAAATCACAGAGGAGGTGGAGGCAGTTCACTCTCTGCCATGCAAAGGTGGGATGCCTCTCATTCCATTTGTTCTGCCCACACGTGCACACCCCTTCCCCCAGGTGTAAGCTCTGCTTTTGGGTTGGGAAAAGCAAAGAGAGGCATTTGCTCCTAGTGCCTGCTTGGCTGCAGATCAGGGTCAAAGACCACCTGAGCCCATGGGTGTTACACAAGAGGCTGTTAAGGGGCCCCAGGCTGCAGCATCCATCAGCCCGCCTCCCCACTGCCCTCCCCAGTGCTGGCTCTGTGGCTCTGCAGGTTGCGAAAGCCCCAGGGGTACATAAAGCATTCCCTGTCTGGGCACTGCCACCACCATCAACACTTGGGCTCTCAAGAGGCTCCAGGGACCGGCACTGTCTGTAAGGAACCCTGCTGTTGTGGGCTGGGGACAACCAGGTGCCTTGGCTGCACATGCATCAGGGAAAGCTGCATGATTTCTGGCAACCTACCAGGGCAGCCCACCTCCTTTACTTGTGTGACAGAGCCTGTTTCTGATGCTATTCTCTGTTTGCTTCAGGGACAGGATGGCCCACACAGAGAGAGCTCTGCCCTGGCTGCTGCTGCTGTCACTGGCCTTGCTGGGCAGCACCGCTGCAGAGCGGGACTGCCGAGTAAGCAGCTTCAAAGTCAAGGAGAACTTCGACAAGACCAGGGTAAATCTTCTTTACTCTCCTGGATCTGTGATGTTTTGCATAGCTCTTTCCAGGCTACAAAATTTGGTATTCAGTAGCACCAGTGTGGTCACATTTCAAAGTCATAGACTGTAATACTGAGAAACAGCTAAAGTGTGTGATGTCCACACCTCCACAGATACTGGATCCTGATGCACCATCAAGAATACTGCAGAAACTGAGTTTTAGCAGACTGGTCTCAGACTCTTGGGTGTAAGCAGAAGGAATATATCGACGTGGTTGTTTCTATGAAAAATTAATACTCTGGTGTTTTCAGACACCATTGCAAGGAAAAAAATATACATAGATCTGTCAAGATCTACCAGTTGTTATTCCTTTTTCTACTAATTTTTGTATTCCTTATACTGGATAACTGCAGATACAGATACAATTACCAAAAAATGGTCAGTATTTTCTAGAAATTATGACTGCACTAGGATATATTGATGGGTTTATGCTGTTGAAACAGCTAGATTTGTTTCTTAGGTACACCTTTGAGGCATGGTGTCAAAGATCTGCATGCTCTTCCCTCTGTCACCTCCCTTCTTATGTACTGTCTGGTTGTAACATTTCCATTGTTCTAGGTCTAACTGCAGCCTTTCTTATTTCCTCGCAGTACAGTGGCACCTGGTATGCTATGGCAAAAAAAGATCCCGAGGGGCTGTTTCTGCAGGACAATGTGGTAGCCCAGTTCACCGTAGATGAGAATGGACAAATGACTGCCACTGCAAAGGGCAGAGTCAGACTCTTCAAGTAAGCTGTTTGCCATTCTCCTCTTGTTCCATTTCACTAAGCTACTGCTCCAATCCTACCTGCTATCTCTGTGCTAGTCAAACTGAATCTGTGCTCTTAGATTGGAATGTGATATTTTCTTTGTCTCTGGCTACAGTAACTGGGATGTCTGTGCTGACATGATTGGCTCTTTCACTGACACAGAGGATCCTGCCAAGTTCAAGATGAAGTACTGGGGTGTCGCCTCTTTTCTGCAGAAAGGAAGTGAGTACTTAACTATAGAAGATGCAGAACTACCTGGAAGACTAGTTATGTTGTATGTCCATGCTGGGGAAGGAAGAAGTACTGTTGAATTTCTTAAACACACTTAAAAGACACATTAACTATCATATTGCAAGGCTTAATGGGAACAAGGTAATCACTACTTTTTATATGGGACATGTAAGCAGGTTGGCTTATCACTACTTTTTATATGAGACAGCAGGTTGGCTTTCTGCAAACAAGTGAAGATCTGGCCTTTGTATATCTTCATATTTCTTTTGTTTGTTACCCAACAATATAATTGAAGGCCACTGTTTGGAAAGAAATGAAAGGCAGATGAAATATTTTAATATTTGTTTCAGTTCAGAACTCAGTTACCGGATGCTTCTGTTCTCTCTGAAGCATGATGTCAGAGCTGGCCAAGCAGGGAGGAGGATTTAGAAAATGTTATTTTGTTTGATCTTGTGTCTGCAAATGTAGAGATTTATCTGTTTTAAGAGACAAATATGGTCATATGTATATATTGGTATATTCATACTTTTATGTCATCTCTCACACTCTATGCAAAATCAGTTCCTTGAGCCAAGTAGAAATTTGGACACTTTGTAGCTCAAGACATTTCTTTGGATTGGTTTCAAGAGAAGCAGGTAGAATTTGGAACAGACAGGAGCTCCATTCCATCCAAAGAAATGGTTACAAAGCATATTTTAGATGCTAATTTGTCTTAAATAATTCCCAGGTCTCCTCAGAATATGCTGCTGAGTTATGGGCTCTTCAGATTGCTGGCTGACCCCAAACTCTACCCTTCTAAAAAGTCTGGTGTCCCCCCACAGGAGAGAAGGGGAAGACAACAGAGTGTTGTCTTCACCAATGCAAATGTACTGCAAGGGAGAATCTTTTGCTCCAGGAGAGGAAGGTGCAGATATGTTAGGTTTTACTGCAAACACTGAAACAGCCTCAATTCTGTTAGAACAGAGTGTCTGTGTGACCAGGTTTTTGTCAGATTACATAGCTAAATAGTTAAGAATTCTCTGAAGTTGTAACTGTGTTTTAAGAAGAGAGTTTATGGCAGAACTTGTAGCAAATACACTTCTAATACACATGCAAACTGCATGATAATCTTTTTCCTTAACAATGCAGTCTAAGTAACATCCCTGGTAGGAAAATATTTATGGATTTGAATCGTCTTGAGCAGGCCTAGCATGTCCATCTTTATTTTCTTTTAAAAAATAAACAGGGAATTAAATACTTGACACAGGAATAAATGAAAGGTCATCTGTTATAATTTGTACCAATCTTCGTCTTAGTATTTTCTTTACAGAGTTGTGGCAGCAATCCTTTCTGATTTACTAGATTTCACTGGTGTCTCTAACACTTTTCCTTCTTTGCTATGGTTTCTTCCAGATGACGATCACTGGGTAGTGGACACAGATTACGATACATATGCTCTTCATTACTCCTGCCGCCAACTAAATGCAGATGGCACTTGTGCTGATAGCTACTCCTTTGTGTTCTCCCGGGACCCCAAGGGATTGCCTCCAGATGCACTGAAAATTGTCAGACAAAGGCAAATGGATCTCTGTTTGGACAGAAAATACAGAGTTATCACTCATAATGGTGAGAACTTTTTTTTCTGAAGAATTTTATTTCAGGGTTTAATGACTAAAGCACTGAGATTCTCTTGCTCATTAGATATCAAATGCATAAAGCCTTTTACTTAGTGGCTGTAATGTTGTCTTTTGAAAACTAGAGCTTGTAATAAGTTATTTCCAACTTTTACTTCCCTTATCTGAAGGAGAGCTGAGGTGCATAGTTTTTCATGCAGCATATCAGATCAGCTGAAACAGTAATTAGAGGAAGTTGTAAAACAATCAAATCAATGTAGTGTGAGTAAACATGCTAAGGATAAACTTCATAGCTATGGTAAAAAGTAGTTGGGCAGCTTTTATCAGATCTCTTTGCCCTTGTTCAAATTCTTTTTTGAGAAATTCTTCAAAAAGACTTTTAAGGAAAATAGAAGCCTTGGAAAGGATACCTTATAGAAGACCCTTTCTCACAAGTCCTTATGCCAACTATTTCACAAAGAGGTGTGGAAGAGGGACATAGCCCTCATACTGGAAACATGACACTATCTTGAGTCATATAGTCAGGCTGAGCTTACAACACAGGGAATTAGCTCACTTGTGTTCAAGTATATTACAAAAGGCCAAATGGTAATAATCTAGAAGAAGCCATAAGGTACTTACTCATAAGAATTACACCCCGAGTGGGGAATTGCAAAGAGTGAAGGAGAAAAATCAAAATATTTAGAACCAATAAAATAGTAGTACCTCTCCCTACTCCCTCCCCACACCTCGCATCCTGGAAGACATGCTATTTATGAAAAATTTGACTGGTGAATCAGCTGAATGGGAACTCCCAACATAATGATGTGAGCAAAAGAGTTAACATAATTCCTGGAAGCATAAACCAAGACTCACATGAGATTGTTGTGCTTGGCATAGGTCTAATTGCTATGTTACATTTTATGACAAGCATAACTGGGAAAAAAGATGAATTAGAAGTTTCAAAGAAGAGCAGAGAAAATGATTGAAAGTTTGAAAAATGTGTCCTCTAGTGAATGCTTCAAAGATTTTAATCTTTTCTCATTAGAAAGAGGTTAAAGGCTGACCTGAGCAAAGTCTGTGCTTGTCCACACAAGCAATAGGAATTGGAATTGGACAGAAAAGGACTTGCAAACACAGAAATAATACATTTAAATGGATGGAACTTTAAACTAGACACATTCAGAGCAGAAATAAACAGCCATTTGTGTAACTCCAAAGGTCATTAACCTTTGGAACAGTTTACCAAGAGCTGTTGTGTGTTCTTCATCACTGAAATCTGAAAATCAAGATTAAAGGCTTTTCTCAATTACATGCTAGAACAAACCGGCATTGACTGAAGGAACTTTTGCATTTTACAAAGAAAGTCAGAACAGATGAGCGAAGTCAGCTGTTGTGGCTCTATTATCTGTTTATCTGATCCATAAACACAGAGTAATATATTGCCATGCTGTAAAGTAGTATGCTGATAACAGGGTGCCTTGAAGAAAGGATGTCACCTACTCTCCTGAAGTAGGTGGTGTTTACTATATTAATCAGTGACCTGAGAAAGGTGCCTGACAACAATGAAAAAAAAAATTGTCTTGAATGAGAATTTGGAGACAACATAAGTCAGCTGACACTTAGAACAGTCAAGAATAAGAGATACCATAAATGCAAATGGAATAAACTTCTGTGAATGATTTGTATGATTGCATAAATGGTAGGATAGAAAAGAAACAGTGTCATTATATAAATTGATGATACTTTTCTGTTTTGAATCCTGAATTCCCTGCTTTTCAAATCAAGTCCAGCAAGAATGAAAATTTCTGAAAATGAGAAAGCCAAATAATCAGATGTTTAGGGATATTCTGTTAAATCTAATATAATTTAAAAGTTGATCATACTTCCTCTAGTTTGTTATAGATATCAAATACCTAATCTACCAAGTCACACCGTTCTTTGATACCCTAAACTGAGCTGTTAGGTGTTGAGTGCAGTGTCTGATATGACTGTGTGAGTTTTGTAGTTTGCAAACAAAAAATAGGAGCCTGGATACTTTTTTATCAAGGATTATGCCAGAGTTTATAAACCCAGCACCAAAGTATAAATTGAACTTAAAGCCAGCAATTTGCATTTTCCACTTTATTGGCCAGGACTCTATTATTAGTTGATTCTGAATTCCCCAGTATCATTAAGCCAAAGTTCCTGCAAAGCAAGCACATTTGGGACTGAGGGAATGATTGTGAGCTAAACTGAAAAAAAAAAAATCTTGGAAGCTTCATATTAGAAACTCTTTCAAAATTTGTTTAATTCCTTATGTGTGGATTGGAAGCCTTACTACTTTAGTTTTAACTCTGCTATTGAGAGCTACAGAATTATTACCAAAACAAACCAACTTCAGTTATCTGCACTGACCTGCATCCCATTGTTACTGTGATAAAATTCTGACTGATGGTAGTAAATCCTGCAAGAATAGGCTGGTATCTGTTGCTAATTGTGCACACTCTGCCTATGTCTTGAAGCTAATTAAGAGTGTGTGTGTGTGTGTGTGTGTGCGCGCCCCCTCAATTAACAGATGTACAAAACTACCTTGATTTAAAAAAAAAATAAAATATCTGTACTGGCTGCTCAATGGAAAGGAGAAGCCTAGGAAATGAAAGGTTTTTGTTTTAACTTACACTGCATTTATGATGGTAGCTCCTTCTGAAATAGCTCAAACTAGGATACACTTAGTCTCTCAGAGTAATAGCTCAAGTAACTTTAAGCTGTGTAATATCAGTGTCAATATTAAGTGAGAGTACTTGTAAATACAGTGTCATGTCAGTAGAGCTGAAATTTTCACCTGTTGTTAGCATTTGCTAGAAATTTACTATTGCCATTAGAAGTTTTGGAGGTCAGAAGATTCTTACTTTGTTGAAAAACATTCTTAAATTAATTCTTTTTAGGTAAATAACTAGAAGCTTATTAAAGTATAGACTCTTTCATCACTGAAAGACACTCTTTTGTCACTGATCTGTCCAGTACCTTGTCTGCAAAAGTATTAAAATGCTCAGGAGAGGTGTAATAGATTGGATGAATTCCTGTTTTGTTCCAAGTTGAAAATTCCTTGGAATTATAAACTATAGAGTAAGATAATGGCATTATTATTACAAGTAACAGACTGCTGTACTCAAGAGCATTTGAAAGACATTAGATATGTATGCATTTTAAATTTGGTGAAAGTTCATGTAATTAAATTTTGTCTAGAGTGTTTGACAAACACAACTGTGGTTTTTGTGTGTTTCAGGATTTTGCTCTTAAGGAGATCCAGCCCTGTGGAAAGAAACCATGTAACAGCACCATGGATGTAAAGTTAACACATTGATCATGTATTCTCTGGAAAATGCTTTAAATGGCTTCATTTAGATTTTCAATATATTTATCTGAGCTGTGTAGCTCACCTTGTTAATAAACCAATGAAACATTTTAATAAACTTGGATTACAGGGGATGCAAATTCTATAAAAATCTGTACATATGTAGACATTGGTTTCATTAGTAGCCTGTTAGTGAACTGTTTTGAAGTGGTGACACATGGTGATAATTAAGAATTTAATCTTGCTTTTTTAAGTGGTTTCACTTTCTGACTAAAAGAGTATTTATCATAAACCTCCAAGTATATGGATTTTTTTTCAAACAGAACATTATATTTTCTCTATAAAATACTAGAAATCATTTAGAAAAGAGAAAGGAATTTCAGTGACCATATATATATCATTAATGAACTTTATTATACGAAGACATAAAAAGACATAAAAATATGCATCTTTTGAAAAGAAATATTTTACACATGACAATTAATCTTTTATTTATCCTTTACTTGTATATTCACATGTATTAAGTCCATATTTCTAATTTGAGATGGAACCAAACAGGTCATTTACTTGGTGATAACACATGTTCATTACCTTGTTTCAGTTACTCAAACATACATTCAGGCAGTCAGTAATTGAAGTGTTTAATCAAGTTCCCTTTAAAAACTGGATTTAAAAAAAGCAGCTACTTTTTGAGGATGAACATTTCACTAGAAAGTTTAAAGTACTTAATTCAACTATTTTACATTCACCAAGTTTACTGCCATATTTCTATTTATTTCAGCGTAAGAGAAGAATTCAATCCATTGGATTAAATTGTCCAAATCTCACTGAGGCAAAGCAATGAAGTCAAGAGAATTTTACCTGCAGGAATTAAAAATACATATTTAGCTTTTTTCCTGCCTCCTCTGGCATGTAATACTATAACATAATGACCCATGTGGCCTGGGATAGCATAGACAAAATCCAAAGTGTGGCACAGCTCAGACTTTAAATAATTATCTGGTAATGAAAGACAAATGTGGCTGTTCACGGTTACTTCTTCTGGCACTGGTTTCTGTACCTGCTCCATGCCTTTCAGGGTTCCCTGTACAACAGAGAAGAATTTCCTGACATTTACGTCTGAAATGGGCAACATTATACAGAATTGGGTTGACAGCAGAATTGGCAAAAGTGAATAATGCTATCCAGAAGAAAACTGATGGCAATATATTTAAATCTTTTTTGAAGCTCTGAACTAAAATTAAAAAAATAATTACTATTATTGGGCTCCACATAATGAAGAAAGAGATCATCAGCAGAAAAAGGGATCGAAATAGTTTGTAGTCTTGCTGGGAAACACGAATCTGATGATGTTCTGAGTAGGCTAAACCAGCATTTAAACTTCTTCTTGATGCTTTTGTAATCTGCAGTAAAAGAGAAGAAAGCAACTTTCACTGAAACACATTTCTACAAGGGAAAAAGTAAATCTTGGCACATGATGTTTTCTTTTGAAAAGTGACTACATAAAAACGGATTGCAGAATTCATTTGTACTTTTTGTCAGTGGTTCCATTTCAAATGTTCTCACTTCACTAGCAATTCTTTTCCTCTCAGCTGTGAACTCATCTCAATATTAGGCAAAGTGGTTGTTCTTTTCATGGCTCTCAGCAGTCACAAATACTTTTCAGCATAAAACAGTCTTAATTACTCATGAAATCCCATCCAATTTGAATTATGACCTCATTTGTTCTATCTAAAGAAACCCATTGATTTTTTTTCATAAATGCAAACTGGAATATAGTTAACAACACTGTTGATGCACAAGAAGGAATGTGATCCAATTCTCTTATGGCCATGCTGATATTATAAGGTAGGTATTAGAAGGAGCATGAATTTATTACAACAAATTATTTTAAATGTTAATGAGATTGTGTATTGGTTTGTGTCACACTTAGCTTTTCAGGCAGTAATCACAATTGCTTTCTGTGAACTAACATGAAATCTTACAGATCCTTACAGTCATTATAAAAGTCTGTGTCTTGTAGAAGTACTCTCTGATGTGATAAACTAGTCTATGGGTAGCTTGGAAACCTAGTATTCATGGGTATACATCATCTGTCATTAGGTAGAATATTGAACCCAGTGGCTTGCAGAAAACTCTTAATCTCCTGCTCTACATCCCCATCTTCCCTGAAGATGGCATGGCACAATTAAGTTCATTACATTCATACATCTGGTGCAAATAAAATAAAACTGAAATATCTAGCAAACAAAGATTTGTGCTAAATAACTGAGATGCCACTCTATCCCCTGCATGCATATAGAAGGGGCGTTTTCAAAAGCCTTGATCAATTAGCTGTCTACGTAGGAAAGTCAAAGGTAAGACTCCTCCTGCCACTTTTTCCTTTAGCAGAAACAGCAGGAAGGATAACATTAATACTAGCAACACTTTTTAACTTCCTGGTACGGGTAAGGAGGAAAATGTTTAGAGAGAGAGTAATTTGTTATTCTGTTTGCAGTTTTCTGAATTTGTCACAGAGATAAATACTCATTAAGAATCTAGACGTCTTCTAAATATTTCAATAGAATGTAGGTGTATAAATCAAAACCTGTGAAACAAAAATGGGTTTCTTAGCAGCTTCTGAGGCTGTGAAGGGGACAGTATCACTAGCTGCTTCCTCGATTTAAAAAGAGCAGAGAATTCTGATGTCCTGAGCATGTAAAACTCTTCCAGTTTGATGATCTTCTGCTGTACCATCTGGAATCCAGAAACTAGGTTAACTCCTCCAAACAGTCCAAACTGAGAGTTGTTCTCAGAGAGCACCTAACCTGTCTTAGTAATAATGAAGGTTTACAAAATCCAAAGGACTAATATCCATTTCTAGTATAAAAATAGGAAAACTGGGAAGTGTATGCACTTCTCAGTCTCCGCTGTTGAAAACTGCTACAGAATGTCCTTATCAGATACATTTTTATCTGTCCCCTATAAATATCTTCTGTCTTTCCTGCAGGAGCTGCATGGTCTAGAACTAAGAATGCAAGAATCACCAGGACTGTGGTAAATAAGACACAACTGCATCTTAAGAAAGTGTTCAAGAGAAATGGGATGGCAGTGGTATGTTGTGGATCCCTTTTTGGTCTGCCCAGTATAGATACCTATCCTGGGCATCTGGACCACACTTGGACAAACAGGAACTTAGAAGTCCTTAGAAGATATATATTAGCATGTAACTTCCAAAACACAGATATCTTCCCTAGCTCTAGCCTCTGAAAAAGTCTTGCCTGAGAGGCCAGCAATGGAAAACCAAATTACAAATCAGGGCTTCTAATCTATCATTTTTGCCAGGGTTCTGGGAAGTGTTATGTAAAAATAATACTCAGTTTCAGAGTAAATTGTGAAGTACACCTTTGTAGTAGTGTGTATTTGTTAAAAAATTTCAGGTCTTATATCTGTAGTCAGTCATCACCATCCTCATCATCCTCATCCTCATCATCATCAATATTGTAACATGAATACATGAATGCTTGGCACTGATTCCAGCAATACTGAGAATCATGCTATGTGTGCACTGGCATAATGGAGCATTCTCACAAAGAGTGGGTCTGCTCTTGGGAATGACTCAGAGATTGAGACATTCTCCAGTTCAGCTCTGGTTGCTTCCTGGACAGAGAGAAGATTCAATTATATCCTGCTATGGGCCTCAAGCCTTCTTCATTTCAGGGGCAATGATAATGTATTTTAGCACCCCTGTTAGCAAGTTAGAAAAGAAACAGGAGCAGAGCAGCACAGGGATGTCTTGTAATCCAGTATTTCAAACACTGCTTTTGGTTTCTAGCTCCCTATGTGCCATTTTGTTTTATAAATTTACCTGTAATCTGGAGTCTGCAAGGACACAACAAACATCATTCCTGTCCTGGCCTCTGACCAAGAACTGTGGCATTCCTTGACCTGCATTATTTTGCAGTTCTTTCAAAGGACTCACACTCTTCCCCTGAGTTACTATATGCTCTTTGCCTACAGCATTATGTGATTGCAAGTGATTTACTTCACTAGAAGAGGTTCACCTAATGCATTTACCTCAAGCTTATAGTGAGCTAATAGACAGTACAGAAATTACAGGCTGATGACTTTTACTACAAGTTTAAGTTTGATCAATAGGCAAGGATATGTGGAGACCAGATTCTAGGTCCTAGTTCATTGTACACCTACATCCAGCTCTGGCACATGCATCCACAGCCCCTTGGTGCTCAGCATTTCATCAGTTAACTCCTTGCTCAATATTCCATGTATGTTGATGTTCCTTTCCAAAACCTATAATTTCCTTATACATGTTATGAGAAGTTTAATTGCCCAATAAAGGAATCACGGATCCTGAGGGAGGTTGCTAAAAACTAGGCATTGCAGTGACTAGTTTGAAGTGCTTGGTTTGAAGATTTCTAGATCTTTCTCACTCTGGTTTTGGATAGTATAAAAGGAATTTAGAAGCTAATATAATGCTTGCTAGCTATAGAGTAAAACTCTGTGGTGCTGGGTGGCTTGGCTTATATTTCAGCATATATGTTAAATATCATCCCCTTAGAAAGAAAGTGGAAGTGGAGTTTTGTTTACAATATTTGAAACTGTGGAGGATTAAGTATAATCTAAGGAGATCTGTGTACTAAAAACAGATGCAAAAAGCCAGTAGATCAAAAAGTGGATGGGTTTTTTTCTAGTCCTGCCTTTCTCTGCTTTTTTACAAATCCCTTAAGACTGGAGTTTAGGCTCAAGGAAAGCAAAATCTAGTTTTTAGTTATTTCAGATGCTCAAGTTTTTCAGCATTTAGGAGATTGACAGTCTTTAAATATGGACAGCACATAAATGAAGAAGTGTATTCAATACTATATATAAGAAGACAAACCACGTGATGAGCCTCTGGTAATATGCTGTTGAATCGTGTTCTTAATTGAAATGTATAGGCTGTTATGTGCAGGTTAAAATGCTTCATTTTATATTACATACTTACATTTTATTGAACAAATAATGCTTGTTTCCTTTACATCTATTTGTATTCAGTGACAATATGCTGATGCCTAGTGAGTTACTGTTTCCATCCCTTTGTTTTACAACAAAATTTAAAGGAAAAACGTACCTGTAAGATTTTGGAGTAACTGATGACAATGATAAGACCTGGTATCAGAAAGAAAACAACGGCAAAGGTCGTATCCCAGACTGTTTCTCCTGCAATGCTGGGCCAATCCAGGGTGCAAATTTGCATATCCTATTTACAAAAAATGAAGAAGGAAAGTAATATTGTACCATTATTTTCAGTACAGAATTGTCCTTATCTCCCTCTATGCTTATGGCAAAAAAAATGGCTAAACTGAGACTAAACCAAGACTGTGAAAACTTTCTACTTAGACAAAGCAGTCAAGTAATATATTATTTGATGGTTTTAAAAGCCCATACAATTACAAATGGATATGTCCACAACTGGAATACTCCCATTAATTTCATATCAAATTGTAATGGCAACTTTAAAATTGAAACTTACAGACCCTAAACTTAATAATTTATTCAAATGTCACATGGTGTGCACTTTTGTGTGTATTTCAAAATATTAGGCAGAAAAATCTGTGCATGGTCATTTTGCACAGAGGGGGCTGCGGGTGCAGGGCAACTCTCCCAGGATACTGATCCCTCGGTTAGGGGATGTGAGCTGAAAAGGGGATCTGTGAGCCGCACTGAGGAACGCAAAGAGAATCCCATGGGAGCCAATGCGCGTCTCCCATCTAACGGGACGGCCCGCGGGAGAGCGGGNCCGGGCACAGCCTCGCACCTGCCCGGCACGCAGAGCGCTGCCTGCCCTGCCAGCGATCCTGGCCGCTGTCCCGCCGTGGCAGAGGCGGACGAGCCTCCACCGCCGTCGGTCCCGGCGCCCCTTGGCCCGGCGCGGCTGCCGCGGGCGCGCCCAGCGCTCGCCCTCACCTGGCCGGCGGGGGCGGGCAGCCGCACTACGGTGAAGAAGCAGCAGAGCGGGAGGGTGAAGAGGGCGGCGAAGCCCCAGATGAGGAGCAAGGCCGCGGCCAGCACCTTGCGGCGGCGGAAGGCAGCGTGGCGCAGCCGGGCGATGCTGACGACGCGCTCCAGGCTGACGGCCGACAGGGAGAGGATGATGACGGCGCCGCTCAGGCTCACCACATAGAAGAGCAGATGGCAGACGACGTTGCCCAGCACCCAGGACTCGGTCCAGCGCACGACGGCGATGAAGGGCATGGCGGTGATGAAGAGCAGGTCGGCGCAGAAGAGGTTGAGGACGAGGCAGTTGGCGGCGCAGAGCCGGCGGTGCCGCCTCACCAGCAGGCAGATGCCCCAGACGTTTCCCGCCAACGACAGCAGAAAGATGAAGGCCAGGGCAGACGACTCGCCGATGCGGAGGGCCGTCACATTGTGGCCTCTGAAGTCCGAGAAGAAAGGGAAATAGGTCCGGTTCCCTCCTGGTGTGCCCCTGGACACCGGCATGAGGGTGGCCAGTGGGCATGAGAGACCCGCCGTGGATGGTGGCACCAGCCCTAGGGGAAGGGCTGCGCTCCCAACCACCACGGCGGCACCTGGGGTGCCCTCCCAGCACAGAGCCAGGGGATGACCGCCATCCCCCTCCCTCCTCTTCCTCCTGCCTCTGCTACCGAGGGCTCAGCCGTGCCAGCCGGGCGGTTTATGGCCCTCGCACTGGAGTGGAACAAGGAAGTGGGAGAGTAAACACGGTGGAGCTCATACAAAGGCGAGGCCGCAGTGCGTGGGGCGGCAGTGAGGAGCTGCCCGACACCTCCCTGGGCAGGGTGTGGGCCTGCACGCTGCCATCTCCGTGCGCAGGCCCAGCCACCTCATCCACTGCCAGCCCTGGTCTGCTCGGCTCTCCAGGCAGGCCCCTGGGGTGCCAGTGACCCTGGGAGGTCACCCAGTCTGCTCCCATCTCATGGGGTGGGCATGGCTTAGAAACATGGATGGCTGCCGCACCACTCTGAGGGATCCTCTCATGAGCCTGGGATGACCAGACTAACCTAGGGGAAAAAAAAAGAATTTACCTATTGCCTCTATTGACATGTGGAACGTGGAAACAGCAGACCTGTGCATTGCTTGTCCTAACTGTGGAGAAGTGTCACTGACATGATTTTGGGGATCTGTTTACAAAATTGATCCAGAATCTCACATGTGTTATGCATTCTTGCTGGCGAAGCCTGTTATAACGACAAACCTAGAAAATACCTTATTTTCTCTAAACTTCAATTACTAGAAGCAGTTGCTCAGATTGTAAACCAAAGTAGGACTTTCCACTTAGGCTCTTCACTCCAGGTGATTTAGAAATGGACTGGGAGTGAAACACATAAATTGTCACAGACAGGCAGATAATGTCTCATAAAAGAAGATAAAATGTTTTCATGAAGTATGTAAACAGTTGTATAACTTGAGACAGCTCTGGGTGAATTCATTTGGCTGAGTGCCAGCGCAGGTGCTTAAGGGTGCACTTACAGGCTCAGTGTGTGGACCTACACCTTTTGGTTAGGTGAGAGTTATTCCTGTGTGTGGAATACAAAACCGGTGCCATGGGG
Organism: Buphagus erythrorhynchus; assembly: GCA_013400855.1. Classification (NCBI taxonomy): domain Eukaryota; kingdom Metazoa; phylum Chordata; class Aves; order Passeriformes; family Sturnidae; genus Buphagus; species Buphagus erythrorhynchus. The sequence continues at coordinate 103,410 of VZTT01061183.1, forward strand.
AGCAGGTGACAGGCAGCGCTTCTGTGGTACCCTAGGTGTGACCCTGCCATCAACCATTTACGCAACGGCATTAGCGGGGATTCCAGATTAGTGGGGATTCCAGAAACTCGGTCCATTGAAGGGGCAATCTCCTAATGAGGGATGACAAGAGTGACATCTTTCCTGGACTGCTTCCTATGTCTTTGCCTGTGCAGAATTTGCATTTATTTCAGTTAGCATGTTTTCTCCTGAACTACAAGTGGTTTTGTCTATGCTGTCTCATCAAACAAGGAGTTTGCAGGGCAGCCTAAGCAGGTGGAGGAAATGCTCCTGCTGACTCCTGCTGACTGATGACTGTATGAAATGTGGGCACAATTGCTGCTAAGTGGGATGGGCTATGAACTTAGGTGAAGACAATAAGAAAAATTGCAAAGATTGGGGCTTTTTTAAGCAAGCAACACAAGTGACTGGCAAGTGTCTTGCTACAGATACTTTTTTCTAAATTATTTGATGGGAGAAAAAAAATCTGCACCCATATTACAAATATTTCAGTAAATTTAATAGACCTACTGATTTTTTTATTAGTATTTATGATCAACATTGGTGTATCTAGCCACAATTTATGTTGGCTCTGCTATAAACTGATTCTTTAAAATTATTAGTGAATCTTGAAATATAGCAACACCTTCGAATTGCCACAACCTCACAGGCCTGGGATTTTTTACAAGCTGACAGACTAGCCCCAAAGTTCTGGGCAGCTGGCAGTAGCAGTGGTGTGCTCAGCTCTAAATAACGGCAGGGATTTGGGAAAGAGCTATTGTTAATAGTCTGGTTGTACCTGTGTGAAAACTTGGGAGGCATTAAGAGGACAGGGGGAGTGGAGGTGGGACAGCTGGAAATGGTAGCACAGATAAATGCAAATTTTATTATTAATAAGATCTTTAGCCCCTTTGAAATTAGTGGAAACTTAAATTAGAAACTGGCCCTGTCAATTCAGGGTAAAAGTAAACTTACTTGAAACAGAATAGGGGAAAGGAAACAGGTAGTGAAACATCCAAAGCTGCATTATTGAAGAAATTAAGATACTTTTAGTCAGGGAGGAAAGGAATGCCAGAGGAGAAGAAGATTTGAAAATGAGATGATGTGTGGAAGTGTCTGGGTAGATCTTTGATACTCTTTAGAAAGGATCACCTTTAGCCTTGGTCCTTAGGTGTGAGTGAGAACCTTACTTGGCATAAGCCTATTGTTTGCTCAGGAGAACAGAAGTAAAATGTTGCTTTTAGTATGCTGTGAGTGAGTGAACTTCACAGTGACCTGTGTACAAAATCCTGTGCCTGGGGACAGTAGAGGTGTGAAAGAAACATGCTCTGTTTCCATCAGAAGTGAGGGCTCCTTGCAGGAGCAAAAACAGTCTGATTATTCATGGGTCTAATGGACCCATTATCTAAAAGAGTAACTTTCTTTTCCCTCCCATGAATTTGCTGTTGGGTAGGTCTAATGATAGCAACCATCACAACATGAAATCTGAGGAAGAGAGGAGTCGTAACCTCCACAGAGCTACTCTGGCTTTACTGTAATAGGTGGATGCTGCGTGTGGTATGTGCACTACATGCTTATGACAAGGAAGTGATTAACAGAATGCCTGGAAACCTGTTATGATTGCTTAACCTATATAATTTTTTAACCTATGTTTGCTTCTATGTTCAGAGTCAAACATGGAGTCAGCTCAGATTTCGTTGCTCTAAGTTAAATGAAAGCTGCAGAGACCTCTGTGGAGCTCGTTTGCCTAACCTAGCAGGGAAAAATCGTGTTCCTTCTTTCATGTGTGTTTTCTTCATCCCTAATGAAAGCCCAAGGTTTGACCTTCTCTGTTTCAGATAAGGGCTGTGTTACCTGATACCATTAGTCAAGCTCTGCTTTTCAGATTGTTCCCCTGGCAACCATGATCTGTCGTGACAGATGGGGATTGATCAGCTTATTTATATCTTGAGCATTAGAAAATATTCCCAGAGAGAGGGACCACTTGGGTAGGTGACTCTGGGAGATGGGAGTTCTTGTTCCATTTGGACATCATCTAGTAAAAGTTTTTGCCTTATTTATGCATCTTCTTGCATGTAGATTGGTGTTTTAAGTCTTTGGGTGTATTTTTGTGCACCCGTATCACACTGGGTAAATAGCACTGACTTCTGTAACAGATGTATTGCACATTTAATATTTGCTAAGTGATATAATTTCATTAGAAATGTTGTCTCTGTCTTCACAAGAGAGGTTGCAAGCTTGTAGATGACTCGTGTCTACACAAGAAGATTTTTATCGTAAGTTTCAACCAACATTAGCTTTCTATTTTCATTTTTGCTCTTACAGATCACATTGCAGCTGTTCTGCTTCTAGACACTATGAATCCTGTGCTTAGAAGATGTTATACCATTGTAAGGTATGTTTCAAATACAAGTTTGTTTTGATTTATTTTAGTTTTTAGGAAGTTTTTTAACTGCTCACCCATTTTATACTTCCATATCAGTGAGCTGAAGCACTTACACCAATGTGTGAGGGACATTTATAAACTTTTAGTGCAAATATAAATGCATCTGTTTGTTTCCATATAGTAGCAAGCTCACACATTCCTGTGTCCACTGAAAATAGCTAGATGCTTCACTTATGTCATCGTGTCAAAAACTAATCCCTGTTTCTTCTGGGACATGAGCAAGTCTTTGTTTCTTCTGGGAAGTCTCATTTTGCTGTGGGCAGTACCCATCGGAAGCTGGCATGCTTCCTGGGATAAGTGCCAGTGGCGCTGTAGTTTCAAGCTGTAGCAGCAGCATTACTGACCAAGGCCTCAGCCAAAAGCAGAGCTGCCAATAATACTGTCAGATGTGCTTTCTAAGAAAAGCTGGGTCAGCTTTTAGTCCTCAAGACCACCAGAAATTTTGCCAACATCAGCATTGTGGCTTGCAGTAAGGAAGGGATTTCTCTCTGAACCAAGTGCAAATTAAGAACATAATCCATATAACATAGACTTCCCCTGAATGGTCACATTTTCTGATTTGCTGCATGTTATTCACCAAGCTTCACCAGAGTGACTCAGCTCCACTTAAGCTCTTATAACTAAATGAGGTTGTTTCTTAACAGTTTTAGAAACTGTATTACACATCTAGCCCATGGATTTAGGGAGTTTATCAGTGAATACAGAGTATGAGAGTGATTTGTTGGGACATTGCAGGATCTGGTAGAACACTATTCCAAGGAACTGAGACCCTGAGTGAGTTTTTTACAGAGTCAGATGTTAAAGTACCACTGGATCTTTACTTAACTTTCAGGTGTGCATAAAGTTACTTACTTTCCTGCTAATGAGCTTTGATGCAGAGGCATCAAAACAAAAGCTGTGCTGAACGTCTGAAAGATTTACAAACTAATTTGTCACCAGCCTCTCATGCTCAGGAGATGAACTCAGACATTCCCTGAACATATTGGTCTGCTGGGCTGTACGCTGTGCAGAGATCATAGATACCATTATTTCCTCTCATAGTCAAGAACCCAGTGATTAGAGAATGCTCTTCTTCGTGAAGTTTAAGGAGAATCGGCCCTTTTCTTTCCCTATGTCTCATCTTTGAAGAGTAACTTCTTGGTAGCAACAGGGGTTCTTCAGCTCCAAATTGGGATAGCAGCTTTACTTTTAAAATCCACATATTTCTGAAGTAAGGTATACAGTGCCTGCCTGCTGCAAAGATTGTCTATATTGTCAGGGTTCTCCTTAGCTAGCATTAAGCTAGGGCTGGAGAAACAGAAAAATCAATCTTGCAAAAGCAATGAAAGTTCAAATAATGCTTTAAATTCTGCTTTAAACCCTTCTGGCTTCCCTAATGTAATGCTAATCATGTTATTTCCCACACTGTTTATGGTTTTCATTATTAGTGGCCATTTGAGATGACTGATGTGACTTTGGAGCTTCCTATAAACTTGAGTCTGGAAAGCATGTATGCCTTAATTAGGCTGTAGAGTTTTTTGTAGTTGCATAAGATAATACTGACCCTATCAAGCTTGTTACATGGATAAAACTATCACTTTCACTGGCACCAGTTTTGAATAGATGAGGGAAATTAAACTTGGTTGCACTTTCAACAAGAGGCCAGCTGGGTATCACCATGGTAAGGTCCCAGGCTTCTTTCTTACAGGATATTTTGAAGCACCTATCTTGGTGTATCTTTTTAGAACTATTAATTCACTTAAAATACTGAAAATTTTGGTTGGTCATAGAGACCACCAAATGAGTATCTGTGCCTGACTGCTGGTGAGGAGCTCTGTTCCAGGTCATAAGGGGGACTGGGTGTGAGGGGAGGTCTCACTTCATGGATATATGTCCTGTTTGAAGTCTGCTTTTTTTTGTAAGAGATGCATTTGACATTGACAACGTCAGAAGAGAATTTACATCTGTGACTCCTCTAGAGCAGTCATGTTTCTCACTGGCCAGCTTGGCCAGCTCCCACTAAGGACACCAGCTTTCTGAATCTTCTTCCTGGAGCACCTTATGGAGGGGAGCCTAAATGCCCCAAATACCAAAGAACTGTGGTGCTGTTTGTTAAAACAATGTAGAAATGATGCACTCCCCAATAATCAGGAATTAAGTGACATCAAGTTGTGCTTGTGCCATTTATCTTGTTTTTCAGCAGGATAGTGATGCATGAGTACAAATATTGATTTGAAGCAGTATTCTAGGGTATTCTATGTCTGCTTAGACTAGAAGTTCATACAGACATAGGAATACCAGTAATTTTCCAGTTGAGAAACATGAGATTAAACTGTTTTTATGACTTCTGATGCAGTAGCTACTAATTTAGCATGTAGTGAAATAACACTACATGCTAAAGAAGATGAAGAGTCAGTGCAGGAGAACCATTGTGTCTTTTTTTCTTGCAGTTCTTTATAGGCCATTAAAAACAGGGCTTCAAGGCACTGTGAGAAATGAGTGGCTGATGTCCCTGAACCAAGGCAGCCTCACCTGTCAGGGATGGTTTAGGTAGTTACATAAGTGTCCCTGTAAATCTCCAGTGGTGGAGATTTTACAGCCTCCGTAAGCAATGTGCTTCACTGCTCATCTACTCCAACCACCAGAAAGATTTTCCTTATCTTTGCAATTTTGAATGTTACTCTTCTCATTGAGCATTGGAAGATTATTTTTCTTTCCTCTGTATGAAATTTTGTCATTTTTCATGGTTTTTTTTAGACTGGATAAGCCTGGTTCTTCCATGAATTTGATCAGAAATCTGAAAGACTTCTACTACATTCATATTAGTCTGAATTTTTCTTGAAGTACAATACTCAAAATCAACATAACCATGTGAAAGATGGTTATTAAAACTGAGACTAAAAGCTACACAAGCAAGTAGGGTATTAGAAGTTGATTCATGGATCTAAGAAAAATAACAGAGCCATCTTTCAGTTTTTATTTCACAAGCAGCTTTCCTTATGGAAAAAAAAATATGGAGTTTTAGCTGTCTTTCCAGCCACCCAACATTGCATCAAAACCATTTATTTTGCTGTTTAAAAAGAACAGTGTGAAAGCTAGGATTTATAAATATGCTACTATTGGTAAACCATTGGATTAGCCCCGAAGCTTCCCTAGATCAACAACTTCAAATAATGCAGTCTTTCTGATAGGTTGAAATTCAATTACTTGAAATGGATATAACAGAAAAAGGCTCCTGAAATTGTAAACCCTAAGTGTTTGAAGTAATGAAAACATTGCTGTTGCTTCCTACCTTACAAAGTACTATACTAACAGCTAATTAATTTTTATCAGTAAGGCGAGCACGTGAGGCACAAACTTCTCTTTTCCACATATAACTAAAGAGAGGAGCAGCAGATCTCCTTCGTTAACTTCCAGAAAAAAATAAATACTTCTGAGATTTCTTAGTTTCTAAGGAATGGAAAAAAAGCAGTGATACGATTTGCATACCTTATGAAGCTGGAGTTTTATAGTTGGTTTTAATTACATGTAGGCGATGACAATAGTATTTGTGGGTCTGCTTGCAAAGTGTTTTATTTCACTGGAATGTCATTTTGGTATTTTGCAACATATACCACAATAATGACCTGTAAAAATTTATCAGCAAGGGGTTTTTTGTGCTTAGGTGTAGTATTTATCAGGTTAAATCCATTGTTAAAGTTCAGAAAAAGTGGAATGAACAAAACCTTTTAAACGTTATCGCATTATGAACCTTCCGAGTCTCCCTCTACAGTACCAGTTTCTAATGTGGAAGTGTTTTATGCTAATTTAAGAAAGCCTCAGAACTACTGAAGACATGTAGTAGGCAAACCTATTTCATTTATAATACATAAAAGATCAGGATTTCCTTTTACAGAAACTATGCTGAGTATGCAGCTGAGAATAGAATAATAGCTGATTAAGGTGTTGTTAAAAGACAAATTTTCAAAAGTAGTTTAATTAGAGATTAAAATTATTAGGCTGCAATGAAAAGCATAGTTATTATCCTGAACTATAAGATTTTTAAAAATATATGAAATTAAGACGATTTCCCTCATGGCAAAACCTTGAGATTCTGAAGCACAATTTCTGTTTTACGCATTCGTTTATCATATCTTTAGTCAGAAAACCTGTTGCTAGCAATTGAGCAAACTGTCAGATACAAAGATTAGCCTGAGACATAGTCAGTGAAATTGAAAAGTGGATAGAGAGTGGCTAATACAATAAATCTGGCAGAGATATTTCAGATATAAAGATAATACCTTTTAATATTTTCTGTCTTATGAAAACTGGATTTAATTGCGAATAACATCACTTGATACTATCAGTTATTTTCAATACCTTCGAAAACACCTTCATATTTAAGAATGAGATTTAACCATCAGGGATTAAGGTGAACATTGTGGGGTAAATGCACAAAGCACGTTGCAGCAAAGCACGATGGAGAAAGCTGGTACCAGCTAGCAATCAGAATCAGCAGGCCAGAGAAAGATACACCTTGGGTACTTGTGTGTCCTCAGCAAACCACTAACTTGTAAAATGCACGAATTTATTCCTAACTAGTGTATCCTTGTAAAATTCCCTCATTTTAATAATTTCCACAGAAGTAACTTCTTGTTGGGACTTCCCTCCATATGCAAGGAACAAAATGCTCACAACACATTCAAGTTTACAGTAGGTGCTAGAGAAAAGTAACGCTGCAATTGCAAATTCATTAGGGATTTTTTTTTTGCCAGTTTCTAATTTGTTGCCAGACTTTGTTATTAACTTTGGTATTAATACACTGTTTTGTATTAATACCAAAATACAGTGACACTTCAAACCCACTAGAGCAGTTTGTTAAAAACTGTACTTTGGGACATTTGTCAGATCTATGGTTGAATAACTGACATTTCCCAACCTAAACCTCCAAAATACAGATGCAGAACAAGTTTAATTCAGCATAATTCGATATCCAAGTTTCAAAAATGGCCTCTGACATTGTCTGAAATATAAACTTTCTTCAGCACCAATAAAGTTTATGTTTGCTAGGAAGTTGGTTTTTCTGAGATTGAACCTTGGTCAGCATTTTAGTTACCCCTGATGGTGGGTCAGTATAATCACCTCCTTAAGGTCGATGTTTTGAACATCGATCTTAAGCAGCAAAGATCTAACATGGCCCTCCTGAGTTTTTATGTATCAAGATGTTGATATATTCCACATA
>VZTT01061183.1:111080-130635 GCA_013400855.1 Buphagus erythrorhynchus
TATATTCCACATATATATGATATATAATACGTGTACGTATATACTATACACACTACACATAAATACACACACCATGTATAAATAAATATTATATATAGTGCACCTACGAGGGCCAAAAATATTTTGCAGCTATTCTTGTCAGTTAAGGTACAAGCACAATCATCAGGATTCAACAACCAAGAACTGCGTATGCCAAAACTAAAATATAGTCTGATACAGTAATTGTGCTTTTACTATCCTTACATTTAATAGTGCAAAAAGGAAAAAAAAAGTCAGTAGTTTACTATTTAAAATATTCCTAATTCTAAAAATATTTCTGTTTGCAACTAGAAAATGAAGTAGCTGTTTTGCAAAAACATGAGGTAAAATACTAAGGCCAAATGATAATGTTAATACTGTTTTTGTGGAACTGAATTACAAAATCAGCAGTTGTTTATACAACTGAAAGAAAAAAGCTTTAAAAAGCCTTTTGCCAAGCATATTGGCTGCATATATGAAGCTAAGATAGTAAGTCCATTTGGAGCTCAAGCTGTACAGAAGTCAATGTGTGCTAGTAATTCTCTATGCTGGCTCGTTGGATATGGCACTTTACACTTGGGACACTCAAGAAAACTTTCATCAAGGCAGCTGGAATGTTTCAGGGGAGGACTTCTGTCATATGTGGTCAGCTTCTTGTCAAATACAGCTTGCAAATCTTCTTGTGATTCCATATGTCCAGGTTCCTGGAGTTTCTGTAAAAGGAGGAGCTTCATTGTAAGACTGGGGCATGCATGCACTGATAAATACTGTAGGAAAATATATAAAGCTTGATGGCACACAATCCTTGGGTGTGTTACAGCACTCAGGACTGTGCCCTGTTCACCAGCAACAAGTCTGAGTGGAAGCACATTTGCAGCTTTGTCATGGTGCAACAGACAAACCTGGGTCACACACTGTGATACAAATACAGAGTGCTCCCTGCTCAGCACCCTGACTGTTCTGGAGCTTCTGCTGCAGTGCTCCTGCTCCATGCTTGCTGCAGAGAAAAGCACTGCCTGCCTGCCTGGCACAGGGCTCTGCACCTTGGGGAAACAGACATAAAGGATGGAGGGACACTTACTCAATGCCTGAAATAAGATCCCAAAGCAAGAAGATGTATGTTTATGCAAAATGCCTGACTAAATTCACCTGCAAGTTATTCAGTACATACCAGAGGTTCCAGACGAGTTATTTTCTCTTTGGCCTTGCGCAGCTCCTTGAGAACATGGTTCAACTCATGCTTCAAGTTCTGGCGATCAAGCTTTCCATTCTCTAAGTCTGTGGTGCATATCTGGATCTGGCAGCCCAACAAAGTGGAAAAATCAAAGTCAAAGTTAGTATGAATTGGAAGGAATGTTTCCTACTTACGTATTTAAAGTCAGATTTGCTCTGCAATAATACCTTAAAATGAGATTAAAAGGAAAATTTAAATGAAAAATTTAAAATTTTTGTTGCTTTCATTATAGTGAGATTCACACATGCCCAGTTATTAAAATCTCTCTTAGCAGAGGTGCAGTTTAAAGTTATTTTGGTTGGAGGGTGTTTCAATTTCAAATAAAGAAAATAGAAAATACAGCAATGCTATTATTTCTGTAACAGTATCAAAAATATAATACAAAAATTTAATTAGGTGATTAGTTTTAGGATGTTTCCTGTGCCTTATCTGAGGCTTTACATGTTGAACAAGTGATTGTGGAGAAAACAGCATCAGGTTTGATCATACCCTCTTATCAGTACAAGGTTACAGATCTTCTCCTGACACATCCTGATAGATGTGTCAAAATTTTTGAAAGTATCAAGAGGTTATGCACAGTTGAATATTCATGCCTAGCAATACTTTATTTAATATACTAATCATTGTTAAATGTGAAGTTAGTCTAGAAAGACTTTGTGCCTAACAGAGATTCAATATCAGCACTTTAGCACATAATTGCATACCTGTTGTTCCAACAAAGTTATTCTTGTGTGTTCTGCCTCCTGTCTGAGCAATGATTTACGGAGAAGTTGCACCTTCAAGGTAGAAGAACAGTTGTAACAAACAACTTCCATACACAATAGTTCATAAGCTTAAAAAGAATTCATTTATAATGGGATGGAAGCAAACTCTTACATGCCAATGCCAACAGAAAATGTATGCCTGTTATGGAAGAGCCAAACTCAATTCAAATCACTACTTCTCCAAGGAAAAATCTAGTGAAAAATTATTATTGCACCAAAAAGGGGGAATGCAGGATGATGTTATTGTTAAAAAATGAAACCAAAAACTGAAGCCTCCTCAGTGATTGCCAGAATACTGTCAGAAATATACTCACAAAACCTGTGTTTGCACTAATATGATATGATCTTAATAAAAACAAACAGTGCAATTTTTTTTAATATAATACAATAAGTTAAGGGTCAGAAAGTATTATATTATACTCATCAAGTAAATGCATACAATNGACGCGAATGGACAAAGCAGGGAAATGTGGCCTCTCCCCTGCCTTTGGTCCGCAGCAGTGGCTTATTAGGAAAAAAAAAAGAAATAAACATATTTTAATCATTATTAACCAGTGAGAACCAGCCTGTCTTTAGAGAGCTTAACTGTTGTTCTGGTTTTGGCCTACTTTGGTGTCTAGTAAATTTTATTCTCTTATTTCAAATATCAGTTTATTTTAGCTGCCAGGTGACAGCAAATATTAGTGGTATTCCATAGTTAGGAGCACATGATAAAATGAATTTTTAGCTTTCTTGTTCTCATTTGCTATTAGTCTCAAGGATGAACTATATTAGAATCAACTCAATATTTTCTCCCTTCTCTTTTATGTCCCTTAAGACCAGGGAAATCAATAAACAAAGAAGTTTCTTGTTTAAACAATTCAGTTTTAAGCATAAGGACATGAGTCTTGATCTATGTGAAGAAAAATTAGCAGAGAGAGAGGGATGGTCCATTCTGATTAACTATGAATTTTAATCTCTCTTGATTCTTTGCTAATGATCTCAAACCTCCAAATCCATCCACTTACCTGACATAAAAGATCTTCAGACTTTTCTTTTTCTTCTCTGAGCTGCTCTTTGATAGCTTCATTTTCTTGTTTTAGTCTTTGTGCTTTCTCTTTCATTTTATTTTCATTTTCTTGAGTCTTCATTTCAGCAACCCGTTGTGACTGCAATAGAGCATTTAAACTCATCATTTCCCCTTGTGTTTCTTCATATGTCTTTTTAAGTTCATCAAGTTCAGATCTCAGCTGGGTTATAGTGTGTCTTTCAGTCACAGGATCGCTCTTAGCAGTTAGTAACAGCTGGTCATAGTATTCCTGCTTTTCCTCTTGTAGAAGACCTTAATGAGTCAAAAATAATTGAGTTAGTAATGTGAAAAAAAAAGACCCACTTAAAAATCAGAGCACTAAATCTTTAATAGCACTTTAAGGCTTATTAATAGAAATTTACATAGTAGGCTACTGCACAGCTCAGATTAGAACTAAACTTTGGTTGAAACAGCTTTCAGTATTTAAAATACATTAAGTCTCCGTACAAATATACTTACTGGAAAACACAGTTCTTCTAAGGCCTCATGCATTATACTGACACATGGGAATCCAAAGACACTGGATTCCTACCTCTACTTTTAGGCTCTTTAGCCAAGCTGCTGGCCTTACTGCTTCCCCAGAGATACCCCTGGGGATATGATAAGATTCTCCTTCAACCTTGTTGACCAAAGCCAGACCTTCCACTGTTTTTCGCAGACCATCTTTTCTAAATAGTATGCCATAATTTACTTCTAAATAGCAAACAGAAAGGACTAGGATAGTTCTTTTGATTAAAAATGCTTGCTTCTTGGGTAGCAACTTACTTAAACCAGGGTTAGAAGATTTCTGCTTGTTGACCCAATGAAAGTTTAATAAGGAGGAAAAAATTAAGAGGCAGACTGCAGAAATTCAGGAGCAATACAAAATACATCTAGAAGCAGAATGAGAGATGCAGAATTTCATGGGCTTTGCTGATTTTTGGCACCGTAAGTTTTGTGACTGATACTTTTCCTATTGAAGACTTACTCTAATTCTTAAAAATGTAATATACTAGGGAGTTTCCTGCTTGACTGCTCTCCCTTCCCCCAGCTACGAACTAAGTCCTACCTTTTCATTAGCAATACTCCTTTATAAGGCAGTGACATCCTCAGAGATAGGCCAAGTTTTTCCTTGGAAAAAGTTTTCATATATACTTTCAACTTGTTTCGTAGGTTCTTAGAAACTTGGATTTCTGCTACTGCCTAGCTGATTGAAGAAGGTATAATTTCTTACACCCTGACTTCAAGTCTCCTGGCTGCTCTTGTGGCAAAGCTTTGACTGCAGTAACTCTGGGGTGCATTTCCTGGTGAGCTGAGTCTGCCTCCCTCTAAAAATACTGCTAATAGATTTCTGAACAGCATCAAAACAAGATTATGATGATATTTCACTGTTTCCCAGAAAGGTTCAAACAGCAATACAGAAACCAAGCCACTGCCCATGAATTACTAATGGCAAGTCTGTGGGTATGCTCTTACTCCACACAATGCTAGCTCTGTTTAGTTAATTTACCTTGCAGGTCAGTTGCAGCATGAATGAAATTAATAAATTGATAATAAGAAAACTAAGTCAATGCCTTCTGGTTCTTCTGCTCAATATGATTTTAATTTTATTAATACTTGAGAGGGAGTGCCTTATTGAGGAACTGCACAGCAAGGAAGTGAGCTGGAGGTGGCCAGATCCTTATTGTGAAACACTGCTTTGGAGAGATGCCAAAACCTATCACAGGCTTTCTTGCCCTGTAACAACTGTTCAGGTGAGTAAAGAACATGGCAATCTTGAGTCATTTTTATAATATTTATTTTGAAAAAAGTAAATTAAAAAAAAATCTGATCCACACCTAGCTAATAAATCCTTAATGCTTCCATTATGTTGACTGAAAGTGTACTTTGAAGGATGGGAGATGTACATCTATTTGCCTCAACACTTTCCACAAACAGAGGTTGCTAATAGAGTGTCAAGGCTGTTAAAAACCATCTTTGAAGTGGATAAGAACAGGAAGTACTGTTGGTCAAGTAACATAGCTAGATAACAGGGAGCAGAGAAATATCATTTAACCAAATTTTACCATTAAGCAGCCAAAGTGTTGAGAACAAAGCCTTGATTTTAAGTGTGCTTTAATCAGTTTTCAGAAAATTTATTCTATAGATAATTATGGCTTAGGTCACTTGTGGGGGTAAAAATAAAGTTGATACCTTCTGAATTTGATTTAGATTCTTGCTGGTTAACTATTTCTGCCTTCTGTTCAAGTTCAAAGATCCTTCCAAGCAATCCCCTGACATATGTTTCCCGTTGCTGGTCATACAGTAGCCACTGCTGGTTTTTCTCAAGAGCCTTCATAAAAAGGAACAGAAGAACAACAAAAAAGTCTCTGGTAATTATTCAGCTTTGAAAATTATTTGTCTTATGTCTTCAAAATATTAGAAGTTATATATTAGGCACTTTAAAAATAAGTTAAGTCTGCAGCAAATTGTAGTAATCTGTGCAATAAATAAATAAATCCATCTTCATTTGCAAAGTTAATTCAGGATGCTGAGCATAAGTTAAAACTGCAGCAATGGGAAAATTACTTAAAGAACAAAGGCTTTCATGAGTCATGCCTAGATTATGAAGAATTAACTTTTCAATCCCAAATATAAAATAAAATATAAAATACTTTGAAAATGGAATGAAAGAAAACTGTGCCATTGCAATTGAGTTTGTAAGAACATGGACATGGATTTTTTAGCTGCTTGGCTCATAGATTTATTCAGCTTGGAAGGGACCTCAGGAGGTTTCTGATCCAACCTTATGCTATCCCAAGCAGTGTCAGGTTTCTAGAGGCTCCTGATTTGTCAGCAACTACTTTGTTTTGATGTTCCAAACAAGGTTTTTCAAAGGTGATGAAAATCTTAATCTTTACTTTTGCAAGTGTTGGGTTTTTAAATTTAAATTATTGCCTTGTCACAAAATAATTTTACGGATTATATTTTAGAGAGAAATATACCCTCTGAGGTCCCATACTGCACAAAAATGCACATGATGATAATTTACATTCTTCTGCATCTCAATACACATGGTAAATGCTTGAAATTTACAGGAAACTTACATCTTTCAATTGTCTTTCAATTTCAGTGCTGTTTGTTGCAGCTTCCTATGGACAAAGAACAACTTGTTAGTGTTGTTGAAAATAGATGGCTGAAACAGCAAAGCTACTCCTGTACAACTATATATCTCACATAAATAGCATAAGAATATTTAAAAAATTAAAACATACGTGCCTTTTGTATTTAAAGATCTTTATAGTCGGTTGCTAGGGTTTTTTTGAAGGAACTAAGTTATGTAGAAAGCCATTTTATATATTTAAAATAGACTCTTCTGAAAAATATGGGACAAAGATTTACATGGAACTTATTCCATAAGTCTGCAACTCATAGTTACATTAAAATATTTCCTAAGGAAATCATAATGTATTTTCTGCTGAACTGCTGTATTGGATGTCCTGAAGGGTGTTCCACAAAGAGCTTTTGAAAAATGAAGATATTTAAGGCTATTATTTAAGTAGACAAGGAGAGGTAAATGTTTCTTCTATTTTTGTATCCTCATACATTTGACAGCGACCCAGACATACAGGAGTTGCTGGGGAAAGCCAGAGAGCTCGATGCTTCCCTGGGATAACAGGAAGACTGTAAACATCTGGGAAGTCATGCAGGGCTGTCTGGAAGCATAAGGACAAACTGCCTCATTTTCTGAGACCTGATCCCCAGTACAGTGAGTATGACTTATTTACATGTATGAATAGGAGAGTTCTTGAGACCCATCTAAAAACTGGAGAGCAGTTACAGAGTCATATTTCTTCCACTCTGACATATATCTTCTCTGCATGATACAAAGAAAGAAATTGTGTACCTATAAGCCAGAGGGAACTTCAATGAGAAAAAAAAGTAGCTTTCTACCCAGATCCAAACTACATTTTTTCCAACATTTTTCTATGGATCTTGAAACATGATTTACAACAGAATTTATAATTGAAAAATACAGCACTTTGAATGTAATTATTAAACTTAAACACTTCCTAAAAATAGGATTCAGAGACACTGAACTTGTTTCTATGAACATCAGAGTCCTGCCTCAGTAAAAACTTTCCCAAAATTGTGTCATGAAACTGTTGTTTCCATTTCAGAGCTCCTATGCCACCTAGCAGTTTCAAGCAGCATTGCTAGACTTGTTTTCAAGCTCTCCAAGACATGCAGTCAAAACATCATTGTCCTGTTGATAAATCAGTTAAAAATTTAAAAGAAAACTATGGTTTTAAAGTAATACATATTTTGATGGTTTATTGACAAAAATAGCACGAAAATCTGTTGACTTAATATAATAATTTTAACACTTCTAATGAAGTTCAGTGTCTTAAAATTTAAAATAAATACGTTGCATATATAGTGGTATTTCTCAGTAAAATGCATTATTAGAAGTACTATATATACATGTGTTATCATTCAAAAGTAGTAGATGAAGATATTCTGCTATGTATTTGGCTACAGCAGAATTTCTAGAAATTGCTCAACTCCCGTGTTGAGTGCAGGGAATCAGCACCATCTGCAGGTCAAAATCTGGAAAAGAAATACTTACAGCCACCTGTTTTTGGGTATCAGTGCCTAAACAACTTCCCTGTGCCCCTCATAGAGATACTGCTGCATTTTCCAAAGAACATTAGAACAGGGCAGGAGGGGAAAACCAACTGTAAAATCCTTATTGGACTTGTAAACACTGCCAAGGATAGGCACCATACCTACTGAGCACTTCACATGGGAGGAGAAACTCATTATTCCTGTTCTATCCTGTGTCACACTGAAGAATTTACCACGTGTGATGCCACAGAAAGTAAAGACAATTAGTTTTAACAACAGAGACACAAATGAGGATTCCTAAGAGCAGAGAGAAGAAAGATATTGTCATGACTGAAGCTGAATTAGGTGAGGAGCTTAGTTTGTCTTTATTACTGCCCCACATCTCTTATCACTGCTGCCTTCTCACTCTGTCTAATCACTGAGCACACAAATCTGAGAAGGGCACAGTGCTTGCCTAAGCAACAGTGAGTGGATCATCCCATGTAGTATCACAAGTCACACTACCTGTGTGTGAACTTGAACAAGGCACCTTGCAAAACAGCAGGAGAGAATTCCCTCCCCAGCTGTGTTGCCTGAAGTGTGCTCTCTGACTGTTCCTCATTTAGAGTTCAATCTGGATACCATCTCACTTCATACAAGAATATTTCAGCATGCAACACAGCTTGTAAGAAAATTAAAAAACATCCTATTTTATAACAGGCATTGGTACTTACTGGGCACAAATTCCAACTTGCAATTGCAGTATTTCTTCAGCGCTTACCTGGGATGCCTGAGAAGTACTACTGGCTTTGTTCTCAAGATCAGAGCATTTTTCCATGACTGCAGATAAATTACATTTTAACCGGTTAATTTCTTCTGATAGAGAACACAGTAACCGTTCTCTCCTTTCTGCTTCCTTTGTTTTTTCCTCCAGTTGATTTTGTAGTAAGGAAACTTCACTATTCTTGGTTTTGGACCTAAGCTTGTCTTTCAGGATTTGGATTTCTCTGTCCTTCTCTCCAAGAAGATGTTTGTATTTTTCTTTTTCTTTCTCAAGGGAAAGTATTTTCTGAATGAAACAGAATAAAAAATAGTTAGTGTTAGTCTATGCATCAAATGCATTAGCATGGTTACAGTAGTTTGAGATGATCTGAGCAGCAGGGTCTAGTGGAAGGTGTCCCTGCCCATGGCAGAGGGATTAGAACTAGGTAATCTTTAAGGACTCTTCCTACCTAACCCATTCTATGACCTTATGATTCTATGATGCTCACTTTCAAAGTTGTCGCTTAGCCTTTAATTAGCTGAGAAAATTACTTTTAACTCAAAGCAGACAATACTAGTGTGATCATCTGAAACATTTCAAGTGATAGTAAAACCAGTCTGAAATAGATGAAACAAGGAGAGAATGCAAAGAACCAAGTTTCACAAGCTTGGTAGGTACTCAGTTTTGCATATGAATAAAGATCACTACAGTATATGAGCCTTAAAACAAAAGCAGTACAGGAACTCCAAAACACTTCCAGCATAGAGGTTGGTGCTACATTTCTTAGTATATTTCTTAGCATATTTGGTATCTTCTGGGAAGTGGCAGAGCCTTCCTGCAAACTTCATGACAGTGAGTTACAAAAGAGCTATAATAAAGCATTCAGGAGAAGAATCCTGTTTTCCATATTATCTGGCCCTGTAGTTTCAAAATGTGCTTTACTAGGTATTTTCAACATGCACTCTTTTTCCAGTAGGCCTCCAGCACAGGTAATCATTACACAGAATTATTACTGCATTTAAGATGCCATGGGGCTCTGCATGAACTTCAGATGTGATAGCATTTAATTCTGTTGAGAAAGGCTGATGTTGAAATCCTGCATGTTGACATCAAGTCATTAGAAAGAGAAACTGAAAGAAAGTGAATTTGAATAAGCCTCATTTAGGGAGTGGTTGAACACCACTGCTCACTAAAATTAAAATAGTGAACACCAAAGAGTATCTGGTATATCAAACACAACGGTGATTTTCCACCTGTTTTTCCTAGTTTATAGGAAACAAATATTAAGTAACCAACACCATCAAACAGCAAACACTAACAGACTAAGCAAATACACTAAGGAATTTAGCCAAAACTGTGCATGAGCTGCCCAGCCACAGCTCATCCTTGGCTTAGGACTTTTCAATTGATGTTGTGGCACAGACACATGACAAGCCCTTTTGTTAAAAAAAGTGACCTAGAAATATTAGTATGCCTAGTCTACATTAGTTTTATCCTTTTCTAGAGTCTATCTAAAGTTTCCCCATCCTTCTGGGAAGACTGACAGCTTGTGACTAGGTCACCTATGAAGTCTTGAACATCTCTCTTTGCAACCACAGGTTTACCTCGAGTGGAACAGTCACATAGACATGCAGATGTTTCAATACTTTGCAGTGTCTTAGTTTCTGCTCTTTAGGTGCAATGGAAGAATAACATAGCAACCCCATTACAGTTTCATTTACCTATAGCTAAATGGAAGTTTGACAATTCAATTCAAACAAACACTCTTTGGCATGTTCTTAATCAAATGTTTGCAAACGTAAAGTTCTTTGCAGGAAGTGCTTAAAATACTTCTCTGAGATGTGTTCTATTGAGCACATGAGGACAGGTCTTAATGGACTATGGCACCTCTGCCCTCTAGTCTTTGTATTTACCAGCCTTGTCAGATGAGTGTGATTTTATTAGCTCAGCTGTCATTGAAAAATACCTGAGAATGAAGGTGTGAAACTAAAAGTTTGTCTAAACTGTCTAACACTACTAAACTAGTCGTGACATCAAAAGTTTTGAGAGGAAATGTGGGCTCCTGCTCCCGAGGCCGCGTGCCGTACCCGTGGGACACGGCCCGCGCTGGCTCGGGGAGAGCCCGGCTCACCTGGAGGAGCCCGCTCCTCTCCGGGTCCGTCATTTTGCCTTTGCCTGTGGCCACTTCCTCCATGGATTTCCGCGGGGCAGCGCTCTCCTGCTTCCCCTTCTCGAGCCCACTGTCAGCTCTGGAGTTGCCCGACTTTAGGCCGCCCTTGCCAATAATTCGACCTATGGCGGTCTTGGCGTTCATCTTTAGGCGCCTGTACAAATCAAACGAGGCGCTACGGAACAGCGATCCCTTCTAGCGGGCAGGACGAGGCTTCCGACAGCTGGAGTGGAGCGCAGGCTGCGCGGGCCTTCCCGGATCCCGCGGGGCTCAGAGGGGCCGGAGGGCCGCGAGTCACGGCCCGGAGCGGGGACGCGGCCCGGTGCGGGGACACGGCCCGGTGAGGAGACACGGCCCGGTGCGGGGACACGGCCCGGTGCGGGGACACGGCCCGGTGAGGGGACACGGCCCGGTGAGGAGACACGGCCCGGTGAGGAGACACGGCCCGGTGAGGGGACACGGCCCGGAGCGGGGACACGGCCGGACGGTGGATCCGTCCAGCCCCGGCCCGTGCCGCTTCCGGGAGTTTGAATCCCGCGGCTCCGGGCCGTCACTTCCGGAGTTTCCGGATGGTCCCCGCGGGGCGGGGGTGGCAGGGGCGGTGTCCCCTCGTGTCGCCGCCCCCTGGTGTCACCTCCCCCTGGTGTCACCGCCCGGCCGGCGCCGTCCCTACCCGAGGCTCGGAGCCGCGGGTGAGCGGCGGGGCTTGGCCAGCCGCGCGGCGTGTGCTGGTGCTCGGGCGGGTGTGCAGGGCCCGCTTAGTGCTGTCTCTTCCTTATCTGTGTCCTCGTTCCTCCCTGAACACGTGTGGTTTTTCTTCTCCAGGAATCTTCTTCATCTACCCCAAATCTAATAATTTTACAAATTACAAAGTAAGCTAGCATAGGCCTCATTTGACCACTAGGCTGAACTGCGCTCACTCATTTTGCTCCATCTTGCTGACTTCTCTCCTCCCTCCTTGGGGATACGTGTTGCAGTGGCCGCGTGAACCTCTCGGGTTTTTTCATCTGTTCACAGCTGAGAAAAACTAAGGCTGAGCACGGGGGAGCTCAGAGCTCCTGTGCTTGTCATGTAGATATTACCTGGTTCATGTTAGGAGCGTTTGTGCACGCGTTTGTGTTAAGACAAAACATTCATATGCCTCCAAACAATACAGAGGGTCTTGTCACTTTTTTTTTGCACGCATTTCTTTAATACTTTTTAATTTTTAGTTCTGGATACATATTTCAATAATTCCTCAAGAAATCTACTATATCCAGGATGTTCCATGAGGACGCTGCAGCGTCGTTCCAGAATACAACAGGAGGGGGAGGACTTACACTGTTTTTTGGGATCATCGCCAGTTTGTGACTAGGCTGGCACGGCGACAAACCAAAAGCATTTGCGAACAATGAAGTTCTAAAAATTAGTGGGAAAAAATAAAAGCTATCGTGAAGCTTCATGTCTTGGTATACCGAGAAGTAGATGTGGTTTAGCTCGAGTTCTAGAGTCGTGCTTAATGTTCATGTTGGTTAATTCTTATTCTTGCCTTTGTTCTGACGAGAGATTTATCTTGCAGTTTAAGAATAAAAGCAGAACAATAAATCCGAGTTTTTGCAGCGTGCCCTTTCAGTTACAGGATTTCACTAGCGAAATCTCTCTGTGCAGCAAGACAGAACCTGGTGTCAATTTACAGGACTCTTTTTTTCCAGAGCTTTGAGTAGCTAGTCCGTCATAGATCCACCCATAGACCTCCTTTGCTGTAAACCAGTAATTCCCTGCCTTCTCTTCCTGCAAGCATTTCAGTCCAGAAGTTAAGGACTGTGAAACGGAAGATTTAACTCCTTCGGTAGTAGTCAACATTTAGGCAAAGACGGGAAACAATGCTTCGGGTGATTGTGGAATCTGCTACCAATATCCCTAAAACCAAGTTTGGGAAACCAGATCCTATCGTTTCTATTATTTTTAAAGGTAAGTAAAACTGTCATAAATGTAGTCAGGGAAGAAGATTTTTAAAAGATAGCGCCCTTTGTAAGTATTTGAAAATCTGGGAAAACATGTTTTCCTGAAATTACATCTGATGTCATTTTAGGGAAGACTTTTTAATTATGACAGGAGTTACCTGAATGAAGTTTGAACTGGGTGGAGCACATTCTGTTCTGACCAGCTGGACTTCTGTTTCAGGATCCACATTTTAGAAGCTTTCCCAAAGGATTAGCCTGTTGCTTTAAAAACAAATCTAATTGTGTAAATGAACCCACTTTTAATTCTGATATTGAAGATTACCTTGTTTTCCATCTGAAATATCGTTCTTGTCTTGATTACTTTGAACAGGCACTGCTCACTGTCATACACATACAATAAAAACGTGATTTATTGTTGTTACAAGTAGTATATTGAAAAACAGTAGTGCTATTTCTGAAGGTGTTTGATTTTGTTTTAGTTTGGTTTGGGGTTTTTTGTTGGTGGTGGTGTTTTATTTTTTTTTTTCACAAACAGCATTGCATATGAGAATTTTGCCTGATGAGATTATTTAATTACAAGATTTTGGAAGGAGACTTTTTTTCCTTCCAAAAGGTGAGCAAATTTCATTGCTTACAGTTATATATGGGAGGAGAAGACAGTGATAAAATTAGCATTTATATGTAAAGCTAATTATGTTTTACCGTGTACTTTACCTGTTGCCATCATTACCTCTCTTGGCTAGACTAGAGGAACTTGATTACTAGTATTGATTTATCTTTAAGGTGCCAAAACCTTTAAGCAATTTTGGATCATGTAATACATCAAACCAAACTCTGACAAACAGGCATCTTACCTCCTGGTGACCTGGTTTCCTAACTGTGCACTGAAATCCAAACAGTATTTTAAAGTGTGAAAAATCCTTGCAGGAGTTTGTCACCTTTTGGAACAGAATCTGAAGGCATGATGGCTGTAGGTTGGAAAAGGACAAGACACTGCACATGCAGAATCTTAATTTTCAAAGTAACAAGTTTTCAGACACATTTATTTCAGCATCAGAAAGATGTGAAATCATTCCATTTCCTTTAGTTTCCTCCTTTTTTTCAAGCTTGTTGTTTTTTTTTTTATAACCACCCTGTGTGTTAGAACAAGTGGCAGAGCCTGTCTCAGTAGCTTTTGGACCTTCATAATTCTTAAAATATGATTTTACTTGCCCTGCAAAAAGTGAATATACTGTAATTTCTCTGGTTTATTTCACATTCTGCTGCTTCTTAAGTATCCATTTTCTCTTTCCAGTTCCTTGTCTTTCTTTGCTTTCCTGCCAGTTTTGCCTTTCTGTGTTGCCTCTGTTCCTGCAGTTTGAGGCTCCAGAGCTGGTTATGCCTTCCCTACTTTATGCTTAAGTATCTGTTTAATCCCTCCTTGTAACCTTTTCTTCCTTCTATGTGCTCTAATGCAGTTCACTTTTGCCTAGTTATAGATTTTTCTTTTCTTCATTGCTGGATTTGTTTTTCAGTCCTTCAGTTATCCAAACACGGGACTTGGACAACAGACATTAAAGGAATTAATTTCTATTTATCCTTTATGTACTATAATTGGGATTTTTAATGTTCCCAAACATGCTTACCCAGTGTCAGCTTCATAATTGCGACAGATTTTTAGTAGGATATTTAATTTCTCATTATCCTGCCAGTTCTATTTATGTGATTTTACTACATACCAACAATCTTGATTTTTTGCTTCCTGTCCAGAGTGATTCAAGTGGGACAGAAAATACCAGGCTTTTACCAGCTATTAAGCAGCTCTGATTTAATTTGTAAGTGGAGTGCCTAGTTACCAAGTGCAAGGGCATAGAGTCATATCTGAAATATGTTCGAATTCCAGCTGTTTATGTTTATAGATGATTTTTTTTTATATACACTGATGGTTCCCCCCTCACCCTGTTTATATGTAGAGATAGGAAACCAGTCTTATTTTGGGAAGATTATGTCAAAGGGCATTAATCTTTAACTTTAGTCCCTACCCAGTGTAAATCCTGGGGGACATAAAAAATACATTTGGGAGTGCTAGACTGGGGAAAACTCAAGCATTTGCAGGACTATGGCCATGGCCCTGCAGCACATTTTTATGTTTGACTTGTTTGACTCTGAAATATTCTTGATAAAGTCTTAGTGAACAGCACTCGTTTGACAGAAGACTGCTGTGGAAGATGGCATTTCATTAGAACAGTATTTTGTTCAAATTTTAATTTACAAGGCCTTTGCTGATGTCAGGTTCAGTAAATTTAAGCCTCCCACAGAAACACAGTCTCTTAGTCTCAGACCTTTACAGCCATGCTGTGAAGAAAAAGCTCATGATCCTGCAGCTGTTAGTATGAAAGTGACTGCAAATGTTTTATATGTTAAGACATTTAAGTTAATACGGTTTCATCTATGAATAGAATAGATTTCATCTATTTCATAATTTCATTATATTAACTAGGCAGTTAGTATAATAGTTATAGTGATGTATATTAGCTGCATATTAGGAGGAAATAGGCTGCTGTTTCTGTTCTAACAGAGGAGTTTTGTGCAAGCATTTCCCTTTTTTTTTTTTTTTACACATTTATGTCCAGTCCAAAGGGATGGAACTTTTATTTACTTTAAGAACAGCTCACAGTTCAAAGAGAACTACACCCTGAGAGTAAATGAATATAGTTATCTGGAACTGGGTGCTGTTCTTGCAGAATTATGAGTTTGTCACTCAATGTGAGACAATTCATTGGTCAAATTGATATAGAAAACTGGATTTTTTTAGCCATTTGCTAAACTGACACTAAGTGATAATGATTAAATCAGTATAATTGCTTTGGTTTGTTAGATTCTCATCTCAGCATGTAAAAATTGATTCAATTGCTTGTATATGCAATCAATGCTAGGATATTTAGTGCTTTGATAATTTGTTTTGGCTGTCTCATTCCACTTTATGCAGTAAAAGCTGAGGTAAAATGGAATTTAATTTGATTGATCCCACTTGATTCCATTTGTGCTTAATCTAAGAGCTTTTCAGCAGGCCTGTATTAGTTCAAAGCTATTTTAGTTTATATTTCAGTGTGTGAAAGAAAATAGTTTTAGAGTGTAATTATTCACTAGATTTAAATTTTCTGTTTTGCAGAGAGTTAAATTATCTAAATTTAATTTCCAGGGTTTTGAAGGTCTGCCCATTTGATCCTGCAGTTGCTGCCACCATGCAATCTTAATTCTCCTTTGAGAAGAGTTTTATGGGATACTTGGTTAATGGAAATGCAATTCTCTCTTGAATCTTAGACTTAGGACTGTTGTAAAAGATGATGTTTGCTTCTGCTATTCCCCACCTGCTCATGTTGATTAAAACGCTGGTTATAATAGAAAAAAAATTAAGATGGAAACATTAACTGTTTTGCTATACTGTAATCTTTTTAATGATGCACAGTTACTAGTTAAACAACTCATCTTAATTTGGACACTGAGCCATTAAACTCCTATTACAGTCATTTCCATCTGAGAATATTAACTAACATGTTATAAGATAGTATAATGCCTCCATCAAGATAAAGCAAACAGTGACTTCTTCTACAGTACCACAGTTACTGTAGTTAGTTTTTAAAGAAACGAGTACAGGTACAGAGTGTTCTACCTGCATCCACAATAATTTCTTGTTTCATGGTAGGGCCGCACTAAAAATGGTGACTGGCCCTATTGCACAATTTGTCCTGATGTGGTTTAGTCTTGATTGCTATAGCTGCAATCATTACCAGCAGAAGAAAACAGCCTGAGGACCTGAAACTTTTGTGAGCTCCTGGAATAACTGAGCAATCCACCTCACCCTACTTGGCAACAGGGATTTTTGATTGGAAGAAGAAAAAGCTTTGCCAAGAGCTTAAAAACAAATACCACCACCACCCAGTGCATTAAAATACTGATAAAAGTGTAATGAAAAGGAAGTCAGTAAAGAGATGAGAGTATATTCAAACTATTTCCTTGAGGAATGTGAATGTCACATTCTGATTGACTAAAATTACAATTAAACCCAGCATAAGCTGTTCTTCCCAGTGTTTTTTCATCCAACTTTCACGCAGATGAGTAACAGAAAAAAGGTTTTTTCTCAGTGTAATCTAGAATATGCATATTAGTGGAAACATAAATCTTGCTTTTGTGAACATGGGTAATTCAGAGTGGAAAATTCAGCACCTTGTCATGAATTGTTCTGACTGTTGTTCAAGCCAGGACTCAGAGAGTTACATTTTAGCTTAGGCAGGGATCATAGGACTTTTATCCATTAGTTCCATCGGAATCACGTCTGTAATTTACTATTACCTTTACAAACAGCTGAAACTGTTCCTTTTTTTCTCTGGCAGTGAAAACATCTTTTCGTCTCCCAACTTCTAGAGGGTCTGGAGTATCAGTGCCCAACTCCACATATTCTGGGATACCCAGTTTTCAAAATGCTTTGTCTCCTATTAGAAAGCATAAAGTTGAATTTCTCTCACTAGCTTGTTAATTAGTGCTTTGTTCTGCAAAATGTCAGGCCACAGTATGGTATGTTATGAAAGCTCTTTCCTTTGTCCTACAATGTGAGTCAATATCCTGTATGAATTGTAGACAATTCCTGTTACATAAATGGGAGTCAGTTCTTGTAATTTGCAGCATGGGCTGACTTTTTTCAGTACATCCCACTCTCATCCAATAAAAAAGAGCCACCACAGTCAGCAGCCTGATAATGAGTATGTGAACTTGCCCATTTGGCATATCTTTACTCTTGCTTCCCAGGCCTTTGCAACATTTTCCAGGTTAAGTACAGTCATAGCTTCAAATAACAAAAATGCAATTATCTTTACTGGAGTCCTTAAAGATGTAGTGTGTGTCTGAAGCTTGGAGTTCTTGTGGTGGCTGAGCATTTTGGAGATCAGCAGCTGCTTTACACCCTATACTTAAATATGCTTGTTTGTTATCAGTAATGTATGCAGTGTCTGTTTAAAGAGCTGTGTGTTTTGTCTGTGCTCTTTGGTGATTCTGAGTGTCAAAAGACATCCTCCATTGGAGCTATATATGTATACTGTAACTGAACAGGAAAAATAATGCTAAGCCATGTATGATATGCACCACACGCCACATTCGTATGATTTGTAGCTTGCTCAAATGCAAATTTTACCATGAAATACGGAAAATCTGCAATTTGTGTCATTTTAAGGCCACAGTAAGTTCAGTGAAGTCATACCGCATCTCTGGAAACCATTTTTTCAGGAAGGATTGCATTTCCTCTTACATGCATGTGTATTTCTTCTAATATTTGCTCATTTTAACCAGACAGTGCTGATACTGTAAGCATATCTTCTAGAGATTTTTTTCATGTGATTTTATTCCAGACCTAAACATTCAAAAATATTTTGTAACCCAAATGCAATAAATATGTAACATATTTTTTTTACTATTTTCAAAAGTAGTACTTTACTGCTATCACTTAGAGGTTGCTGTTTGGTTTGATGTCTCTGAGTCTTTTAGTCTTTAGTTTTTTTTTCATGATTATTGAAGCTGAAGCTAGGGGTCATAAAAGGTTGCAAAACCTAAATATTTATTTTTCTTTTTGGAAATGCATCTAGCTATGCTTAAATGAAACAATAAAAAGCCTCAGCTACTAAAATTGCCCAGGGGACTTCTTGATTGTAAAATATGCAGCTTCTGGAAGAGATAAAAAAAACTGGAACATTGGTTGAGTGTTCAAACCTTCTTTAGAAAAGTGAAAGGAAAAAATATTATGTTTTTGTAGTGCTTTAGCAAAAACAAATAATTACGCTTTGTTTGTATTTGCAGATGAAAAAAAGAAAACAAAGAAAATTGAAAATGAACTCAATCCTGTTTGGAATGAGGTAATTTTTAAGAAAATAAATCCTTGCTCGTTTTAAGACAATGCTTGTAAGGTCGTTAAGTCAGTTTCAACAGCTGAGCATGTTGTTGGAAAAAGGATCTAGTGCTGTGTGTTCTTTCAAGGTGTTAGTAAATACAGGTGAATGCATTCATCTTGCACCATATACTACAATTCATCAGAAATGTGTTAATGTAAATTAGATGAATAACTGATGAGTTTGTGGCCTGGTTTTGTTCCCTCTTTCTTTCGATCAAAATGATACTCAGCTATTGTTTAGCCACATGTATGAGAACATAATGGGATAATTTATTATGTACCAGGAAAAACCATACAGAATTAAAAGGAATTGAATGTCCTCATGGTTTATTTGTAGGCCTAGTCTTACGTTGCATCTTCAGTGATATTTTTCTTGGGGAAAATGTTTTCTTGGCAGTGTTTTTTCACAACAATAAATGAAAGGTAGATTTTTCTTACATTTTGTAATCAGAATTATAAAGAAAGGGAACACACAACTATTTGTTTAAATTCAATAGCAACTGAGTTCAGCCAGTATTGGAGGTGATTAATATCAGATATTATGAATGACAATACAATATGTATGTTGGTGCGAGGAAGTGGAACTGCAAAAAAAACGGTGGCTCACTATTAAAAAATTTAATTGTGTTATTATTCCTAGTAATTAGCAAATCAAATACATGCTATGAGCCTTTTTTATTTTACTTTTGCAAATGTAAGCTGGATTTGGTCTCTAACTGAATGCAAAATTTATTTCTGAATAATTTTGTCATATATGCTACTCTGCTGTTAATTTTTACATAACTTGTCATCATAATTTGAGTTTGATCCATTTTTTTTTTGTTGTTGTTCAGATTGTTGAATTTGACTTGAAAGGAATTGCTCTGGATCATTCATCTTCCCTAACAATTATTGTGAAAGATTTTGAAACAATTGGACAAAACAAGTATGTTACTTCTTTCCCTCCTCCTACCCACTCCCACCCCAGTATTAAACACAGTTTTCAATANGTTGGTTTTCTTCATACTGTATTTGTAAATATCATCTAGACTTATATTTGTTACTCTTAACCCCCAGCTTGTGCAAATGCCTGTTTGTTTTGCTTGGGTTTCTGCACCGAAAGTTGTTCATA
>VZTT01061185.1:0-16209 GCA_013400855.1 Buphagus erythrorhynchus
ACAGCAATATAAAAGCATAAAAACAATAAGAAAATGTGTAAGAAAAGGAAAGGAAGGATAAGAGTAGAAAGATGTTAGCACATGTGGATCCTGCGATGAGCTGTTGATCAAGGTGATGGTTGCAGTCCTGATTCATCAGGGCTGGGGATGAAAGGCCCCAGGTAGGAGTCTGTGGGCACTTTGGGGGTCTTTGGTGGTTTATGACCCCTTCTAAGACACGACAGCTTCCTCTCAGGTACACATATGTGAGCCAATTACTCGCCTCCACAAATGGCTGATTGTTTTGAGTCATTAACCATTATTATCATTTTGGTCTCTCATACAGAGTGAAGCAGGAACACTAGAAAAGATTTCCTTTCAATGCAATTAAGTCATAGTGTCTGTTAGGAAAAACAAAGTTACCTAAATGTTTTTTGGTTTTTGTTTTTTTTTAATAAAAAAAAATTTGTGGGACATTGCAATGGTTTTTTAAAAGTTCAATATCATTTGTATGAAGACTATCATACAATGTGTATATGCTCATACTTGAATCAGGAAATAATCGGGTATTTCACAGTTTACAGGGAACTATAAACTATTGTTTATGTTTCCAGAGTTTTCCTGTCTTGTACTTTATATATTCTTTATTATTCCATAAAATTTCTGGCATCTTTTCTTATGTCTACACACCTGAACAGACCACAGAAAAATTAATACCAGCTCTCTTAGAGCAGAGTGCAAAACTGGAGCCAGCTCCAGCCATTTCTGTGAAGAGCCCCATAGAACATATATATGGTTTCAGTGAACAGAGATATCTGAAATATGTTTGAATTAATAAAATTCAAAGGTGAGCAAAGGAGAGAGGGAAATAGAAGAGAAGGAGACAAGACTACAGTCCAAGGCACACTTAATAAACTAAGATGTCAGAAGAGCAGCATTAGGAATGTAGGAGAAACGAAAGCAGTTAAAGTTACTCTGGTGAGCTTTGAGACACTCAGCGCAGCAGCCCACTGCTATCACAGGCTATCTGCTCTTCACAAAGTCAGGAGCAACTCAAGGCAGATGAATATTATGTTCAAGTACTGAAAAATATCTAATTTGGATGGATAGAAAAAGAGTTGTGGCTGCTTCTTGTAAGGGCAGGACCACAGAAGAAATAGAATTGTGCATACAGCTAAGATTTTCTTCTATTTGTAGCTTCTGTGAAAAGGCTTTTTCCATTTTAATTTGCCAGTGTATGAGCTAAATAAATATGTGGGTAATGGCAGTCCCTATAATACTGGGGGCAGAAATACTTTTTTTCAAAAAACATTCAGTGGAACAAAAAATACGCTTAACTCACAGTTAAGAGGTCACAGAGTTCAGTCACATTTGACCAACTTACTGAATGCTGACTCAAGCCTGTTGAAGACAATTTGTTGAAGTCCAGCAAATACCTGACAAATGACAGTGATGCAGAGTCAATGCCATATAGGAGCACTTTTCATATAAATTCTTTGATAGTCAAAAATTTTCCATTGTGAGTGCACCCTGGTCACCAACATTTTCACAAAACTTTGTGGCCATCACACCTGATGGTCTAAGCTCCTTTTAAACTAAGAGGGACTCAAGTTCAACTTTTGGCTGACACCCATAAGTCACAAAGAGTGCTGCCTTTCACAACACTGGGAGCTCTCTGAAGCTGAGCAATGGTATGAGTGTGGCTTTCAGGAGCAGCTGCGAGTTGCTGTTCTACAACAGGCAGTAGAAAATGGGAGCTTAACAACCCCCTACCTATTGACCTTTCTGAAAAGAAGTCACCAGTGCCACAAAGATTGCAGAAGCCAGTGTGTCTGACAAAGAGAGTGGCTCCTGTGCTCAGCTCAAAGCTGGAAAATGCTGAAGAAAACTGTATTCTGATTTTTTACCATCCCCATGAATGACCCTTGGATATGAACTACATAAAAGAGCTGGATAAAGAAAATAAGCACTTGGCATAAATGTAAAAGAAGAAGGAAAAGCTCTCTCCTCTGGTTTTCCTTTCCTATTCTGTTAATTTCTTGATGATGTTACTTCACTGTGTCCCAGTAGTCATTGCCCCTATGCCACGGCCCTATTTTAATATGCAACTCGATGGCCCTTCTCAGAGCCCCTGATTTTCACAATCTGCCTTCAGATTTTAGCCAGCAAACCTCTCTTCCTTGCAAAAAATCTCCTTTGTCCTCTTTGCTATCTTTTCTCCATCTCTTCCCATCAAACAGATTGTTTCCCAAACCTCCCAAAACTCCAGGTTGCCTGGTGTATTGTACTGTTCTGTGCTTTGCTTGCAGTCTGTCATCCCACTGCAGTCAGCCCCAGTCCAGAGAAGTCATCGCTACCTAGCAGAGAGCAGTTATATTTCAGCTCTGGTGGAGGCTGCCCAAACTCCCAGTTCTGCTCTATTTTCCATTCTCTAGCTGCACCTCTGCACATAACCAAGAGGTGCCTCCTACACTGTGCTCCAGGCTCAGCGGACAGGTTTGTGGGGAGAGGATCCACACCCTGCAGAGCTGTAAGTTGGGGGAAACCCACAGGACACATCTATCAGGAGCAAATCCTTAAGCAATGCAGTCTTGAGAACCAAGTCTCTGCTGAATGCAAGCATGCTCTTACTCTGCTTGTGCTTTAAGGGCTTATTGTTACTATTTTTTTTATTTTGGCTAAGTGTGCTTGGTTTGCCATATGTTCAGCAAATAGCCTTTTCACCTAACGGCTACCACCATGCCAAATCTCAAAGCAAAGAAATTGCAGTGATCTTTTAATATAGAATAAAATATTGCCCCCCGCCCCCTCACTTGGCTTTGATCTGGAAAAAAATTACATCACTTTTTTTTTAACTTATATTTCACAGGTGCAGGCGTGTGCCATCCCAGCATGGTCAGTCTCATCCTAAATGGTTAATGCTTGGCTAAAGTGTAAGCATCTAAAAACATGATATTACAGCAGAAAACTGGATAAGTGCAGTAACAGTAGGAATTTCAAGGTCCTTCCCAGCTGTCCCCTCTTCCCAGCCCATCAAACTATCTCAATGCATTCATGTCTAGTAAAAATCCTGTGCAAGCAAATTGACAAATTTAATGCACATTTTTGACTTGTGGCAACTTTTGTTTGTGATTACCAGTGCTGCAAAAGTTGACACAGACGTTCAGAAAGAACGTGTGGTGGAAAGAGTGCTTCTCGAAGGCTTTCTCATCAATACCACAGAAACAGCACTTCCCTCCCTCCCCCAAAACAGGGATGGGCTGTGATGGTACCAAGTGACTCCAGGCATGACGTGTCACCTCCTTTCCCACTTGCATTTTTCTGGCCAGCTGGTGGGTTCACCTTCACTGTGCCCTGCAAGGCAGAAGGTAAACACGCATCCCAAGAGGGGACCTACCAAGGAGTGAGATGATACGAAGTGACAATTTCTGCCTTCATTCCCTTCCACACCATTCATTTGTGAATGGAAGAGGAGGGGACCACATCTGCCACTGGTCTGTGCAGATGGCCCTGCCTGTGTGAGCAGATTCACACCTGAGATGAAACAGCCCAATTATTTGCACAGTTCTGGAGTCAGGGACACAGTAGCTTTAACTCAAAAAAGTTCAATTTCTCTGTTCCCTCTGTGCAGTGATGCATAAAGGAAAATGAAAGGGATTGTATTTCTTCCTGACTCCTTTCCTACCTTGAAAGAGGCAATCTCATTTTCAGCCTTGACATCTTTCTGGACAGCAAGTTGTTTACTTGCATGTGTTTAGAGCCAGAGACTCCTGTGGTGGCATATGAACTGCTGGGATGGCAGTGGATGGGGAAATATAAATGCCACATCAGAACTAAACTTTTTCTCCAGCAAATTTTTTTATTTTATGTGGTTCAAGTCATGTTGGCTTTTGCTGTTCAAATCAATTTGTGTGTTCATTATGTCACCAGAAGAAAGGGAGAAAATCTGTCATTCTCTAGAAATTTAATCTTTCCATAAGAATTCCTGAAGTTCCTCCCTTTATTAGATTTCCATTTAACTTTGTGTTTTGTTTTGTTTTAATGTAGATGTGCCTGGAGCTAAAAAGCAAGAGGCTGATCTGCTTTTCCATTGCATTTAGCTGCTTCGTTGCCAAAACTCAACATGTCCCAAGTCATGCACACTTTTTCCCTGCTTTAAAAGAAGGAATCCATGTTTCCCAGAATAGTCATGAAAAGAGGGGGACCACTACGATAAGCCACATTTCTTCCTGAAAGGGAGAAGTAGCAGAGAAGGGAAGAAGGAAAATCGCTGATGTAGGATATGTTCATCCTATTAGCCTAGCAACAAAACACACTGGAAGGCAACAGTGCTTTCGGCATTAAACACACTGAAAGTCCTTATGTCAACAAAACAAAACAAAAATGCATTTGTGATGGGGAAATTTCACCTTCACTTGATGTATGCAATTTTGCCAGTGCCACCACTAGGGAAATAAATCCGGCAATATCCATTTTATGTGAGTGTCTATTTACCATAACAAGATGGATTTGTTCTGGAAAATTTTTTGTCAATATATCCTTTGTTAGGCATTACCTTCATCTCCTAGCAACAGTGTGGGGAAATCCATCAGAGACATGGAATTTAACTGCAAAATAGGATGGCTCACTGTAGCTTGTACGCTTTTGGAAACCTGCACTGACATGCAGATACTATTGTGCACTTACACTGTTTATGTCCATTGACAGACTGATAAATCAAACTAGAGCATGGAAACCGGGAAATAAAAGAGAAAAAAACAGAACAAAACCCCCACTCTTCCTTTCGTTAAAAACAAATTTACCAAGGCACATGAAATACTGAAATAACTGGTCTACTCTTGCTCTTGGGAAAATTCTTTCACACCCATACAAATTGCCCACACTTTGTGGGACACTGGATACATAAACACACACACTATATTTAAAATTTTTGTGATGACACTTAAAATGTTTAAATGTCATCAAAACAGAGTTTTTCCGGCCTTAGAGATTTGTGGAGTAATTTTCTTAAAGGTACAACAGGAATAATAAACCTCTTGCAAACAACACAGTCACTGAGCAAATGGGCACAGAAGATGGCAATACTCCTGAGGTGCCTGTGCATTTCAGGGCATGTACCAAACTCTGCTTTTCTTTTTTTTTTCCAGAGAGAACCTGTGCTCCATTTCAAGGAAATTAAGGGTGAGCTAAAATGCTTTAAAAAGTCTCTAAGGGATCTCTTGCAGCTGAGCTCTGCAATACCCCTTTGATCTGCATGTCATCCTGCTGGCTGTTTTTCAGGGTTGGATTTGTCCCTCAGGCTGGTCCCAGGAGGTGGTTTCTCGCCTGCAGTGGAACTGACATTGTTGCAGCTCAGCCTCTGCAAGCACAGAAAAGAAAGGGATGGTACTGCAGCCTTGTGGCTTGTCTGGGGCATAAGAAAATGGAAATTCCCTGTCTGTCTCAGCCTGGCCACATCTGGAGCCTTGCAGCTGATGAATCTCAGTCATGTCTTGGGACACTCCTTGAGAGTGTGAACATCTTGGCTTCACTGGCTACTGGGCTCCAGGCACACACAGGCTGCAAGAGCAGGTCTAGGGTATGGAAATACTTTGCAGAAGAGACATTGCCAGAGACTTTGGAGGAATGACTGAGAGGATTTCCTTTGCTCCCCAGTTCTCTGAGCATATTATCACATATAGAAGCCTCCACATTAGTAAGGGTGACTCTTTCTAGTGATCCTCACGAGACAGCACTGTCTGAACCAGTCTGTCACCTACAACCAGTTCTTATGGACATAATTCAAAGCCCAGTAAAGATTCCTGAAGTCTTTTTGGGTTTATACCCATACACCATGAGAAACCTGATTTTATAAGTAAATTACACAGTTCAATCTCCTACAGTAGCACAAAAGCAATTTGTTATTTGCCAGCCAGATAAGAGGATTATTTCTGTGCCCTTTACCACATCTTCATAAAGAGGACACTAGAGTAGGAGATTGCCTTTATATGTGCATAATGTCCCACAGATTGGAAATCTTCCAACATACATTGTAGAGGGTATTTTTAATAAAAGGAGATGTGGCCCAGAGGTAGAGTCAAGCATTCTGAGGGACTGAGGTAATGGGCTGTTCTCAGAGATCCTTATTAGTTCAGCTGAGGGGACAGGAGGCAGCTGAGGGGACACTTCCATGTGACTGAGCCAGCCTGAGACTGAGGCTGCTCCTAGGAGGACATTAACAGCATCACCAGATCAAAAGGACTTTAACTATGCCTTATAGATGTGCAAGGGCTGTAGGGGAGGGTTATCTGGCAACGAGGCAAGTAAATAGCTCCCAATATAAAACTAGTGATTCAGATATCTGCTGAACTCCAAAAAGGTGGCTGGGGAGACAGGTGAGGGAGAAAAACAATTCTGGCAAAAGTCTGTGTTTCCAAGGGAAAAGCACCCAATTATTGGGAATTGCTGCTGCATAGGGGAAATATGAGCAGTGACCCAAACTCCCTTCTGCCCATCTCTGGAATGAAAAGACTTTTGCTGCAAGGAAATGCCAAGACCTCTTTTCACACTGCCTGACCCTCAAACATTGGTAGAAGACACAAGAACCATCCCAAGTAAACCTTCTACTTTAAAAAAGACATTTATATTGTTGTTTCTGACTTGGGCATAATGATTTCAGTCAATATGAATTTATTTCCATCTAAACTGTATTTGTTCTCCAACTTTTTGCTATTGAGTCGCACACATGTTCAGCATACAGAGCAAACACTTTGGTGTGAAACAACATCATACACAATGAGTCATCTGTGCTCTGGTCCACAGCCATCCCACAGAGAGCTGGGGCTGTCAGTAACTCTGTCAACTGCAAACATAGCTACAAACGCTCAGAACCAGACAGTTATCTTGTATAACATCTTATGGAGACTCTGCCTTAAGTAAACGGGAGCCATGTTAATGTATTTTTGGAAGGGCTAGAATAGAAAGATAGATTATTTGGTAAGGAAGGAGGTTTTGGACAAGTCTTGCCTACACTGATGCATCAAATATGATTGCAAGATGATTTTAAAAATAATTATAAATTAACCTTTGACTTACAGAAGAACCTGTCCTAGTTTCTATGGTGATGTGCATCTATCATCAAGCGTTAGCTTCAAGTGTACAGAAAAAAATGCATTTACTCATCCTGGGAAATAGCACTAAATAAATTAACAGTGTTAACTCCAGGTATCCTGATGACACAGGCAGGCGAGAAGGGGAAGAAAGGGGTGGAGAGGGGCACAGGAAGTCAGAGAACTGCAGAGATGATGGCAGAAAAGAAGGGAATGGGATTTGGGGGTATGGCCTATAGTTATGGTTTTATAACATGATGGGAGAGCAGAGTAGAGGAGGTGAAGAAAGACAGAGAAGGGCAAAAAAGGGATGAGAGCAGTGTGTAGAGATAGACAGGCAGTGACCAAGGGCCCAAAAGGTGTGTAAAGGGGAGAAAGAAGGGCAATAAAAATCAAAGAATGTCAAAAAAGAGCAGAACAGGGCAGAGCTGGGGTGAGTGCTTCAGAGAAGAGCAAAGAAGGGCAAAAGATTGTCAAAGAAGGGTGAAAAAGGAAGAGGAGAATGGCAAAAAAGCAGAGAAGAGTGGAGATGGGCAGAGGTTAAAGAAGGGCAGAGAAAACAACAGAAGTGAAGAGAAGGTCAGAGAAGTTCAAAGAATGTCAGAGGAGGTCAGAGAGAGCTGGGCAGATGGAACAGAGAAGCAGAGAAGAGGGGTGGAGATGAAGAAGGAAGGAGGACAAAGGATCAAGAAAAAAGAGAAGGTCAGAGAAGGCTGAAGAAGGGCAGAGACAGGAGGCAGGCAGAGAAAGGGAGAAGAAAAAGAAAAAAGGCAGAGAAGAAGGGCAGAGGAGAAATGAAGGACAAAGGAAATGGGCAGAGAGAGATGGGCAGAAAGGGGTGAATGGGGACTGAGAAAGAAAAGGGGAAAGGAGAAAGGTGAAGAATGACTCAAAGTGAAGAACTCTCAAAGATTGTAAATTCACTATATCAATATTGGCAATAAGGGTATACTAAGGAAATTCATCCTATGATTGATCAGAGTTGCTTAAGGATCCACAATAAACAGAGTGAGCCTAATTTCCCTCAATAATATACACACACATACCTATATCTAAATATATCCATGCATTTTTCAATCTGAATGGGAAATGTGGGAGTTTTGCTCTCCACTTTCACAACCCCATTCCTTCTGATCAGGGAACAGAGAATTCAAATTCTCTTCAGCCCTGTCACTGCAAACAAATTCCAAACCATCTGCTATCTAATAAAACAACTCGTCTAGACAAACCCCAAGCCAGGCAACAAATCTGATATTGTACTTGAAGTCATCTAAGTATTAACAATCTGCCATTGCTAACCTGTCAAACTTTTTCACTGAGAAAAGGACTCACATTTACAATCTCAGGCAGAAGGACTGGAAATGGGGAAGATTTTTTCCATCATTAGATACAGGAAAGCTCCTTAGAAGATGGGACAGAATCCAGTCAGCCCAGCCTGAGCACTGTTTACACCCATGCAGTCCATGCCTGTGAAAGCAGTGAGCAGTGGAGAGAGGTGGGTGCTTTTGAAAGGACCCATCTGCTCCCACTGGAGCTCCTGAAGCAGGGTTGGAGATAGTCACATAGCTGAGGGCCCATCAGTCTTGCCTACTCCAACAAGATGGAGAGCCCAGTGTATTTAGGATTTAATAAGAAACTGCTTTTGATTTGCTATGTCTGAGAGAGTGGAAACAGATCCCAGGTTCACTGAACTCAGACTCACTTGTAAGAATTAGATTAAAAACATTGTCCATCTCCAATGACACCAAAAATAAGCTTTGTGTTGTGTGAGCTGAGAGGTTATGTTTCCTGTTCCTCTTGTGTATTTTTTTCCTCTGAGTTGATTTGAAAAGAAACTTCTCATCTTGATGACAGAGCTCTTAAATACTCAGAAGCACTGACCAAATCTGGCTCCAGTTTCTGAGCATTTCACGGTGCAATTCAGAGCCAAAGTCAGAGGGCGGCAGTCTTTCCAGAAAAGAGCCACAGGGGCAAGAGATAAGTTGAGTTCCAGCTGTTAAAAGGCTTTTCTGAATCTTATTAGAGTCAGTCAGGAGATAAAAAAGGCAAGAAGTAAAAAGAATAGTGCTATAACAGACATGGGCTTCTTGTCTGGAAGCTCTTATTCCCTAGTCTTTATATCAGTTTGGTCCAATAGAGCTATATCCAGAAAGAAAATATCTCTGGTAGGGTTTGACCCAACACCTTCTTTAAGGCTTCCATCACTCCAGCTGAGCAGCAAGAGAAGTTAAATTATTAGGAATTAGGTACCTATTTTCAATGAGAGCTCTTGCCTAGCCTACAGTGCCAGTCTCCTGCAGGATGCCATCTTACCTCTGATCAATGGAACAGTGTTTATCTATCCAAGGTTTTACTCAAACATGCAAGTCCAAAACTCTCTCTTACATGATGGCTGTGAAGGCAACAAGGGAGGGTTTGTGAGAGGGAGAGAAGTTGGGCAAATCTCTTTTGGGTGCATTTGGGCTGAGCAGTGGCCAAATCCCACACTATGCCCAGAAAGTGCCTGGCAGTTTCGATGAGCAACCTATCCCAAAAATGTCCTGGTACCAGGTGGGTGAGGTTTTTTCCCCACAAGAGAGCAAAGAGGGATATACTGAGCAGGGACTGGTACTCTCTAATATGGGAGCAGTGTGTGCCTGAGGCATGCTCAGAAACACACTTGGGTCCTCCCAGTGTCAAACACTGACAAAGAATGATTATTCAAGGTTCAAACCATCAACCTCACTACTCTGAGAAATCTGTGATCTTCATTTTAAGTACTGAGCTGAGTTTGAGCTGCAGCTCTTCCCAGTGAAACTGAACTTGGTTTTGAGAAAAATCATGGTGAACTGGTAGACACAAATTAGGAAGAGAGAAGCATATTTGGACAAGTGTATTGAAGTGAGGAGTTATTATCACCCTGAGTTATCACTCTAATGGGATTATAAGAGAAAGTTTATGATCCTCAGGGGTTGAAGAAAGAATCAGACAGTTGTACCCACCAGCAGCATCTCCTCTGCAGTAGGCATGGATGTGTTATAATGATGAAGGATTTAGTCATTGGAAGTTTTGAGATTCTTTCATGATATAACATTGCTGCTCATTAAACGAAGCCTAGGTGAAGGAAAGGCACTGAGAAATGAGGGAAAAAAACCAGCTAGTAATTAAGTCTTGCTGGGTTTGGTAACTGGAATTAGAATGAAACAATTGACTGTTTGGATATGGATTCTGCAGCAGCTGGATGACAAATTGCAGGATATCCATGTCACCTTTAGCAGCATGGGCAACACTTAAAAACCTATTTAAATTCTAAGAATTATACTTATATTGATTAGGAATCAGTCAATTTATCAGTTTCCTTGTAGTAAAGTGGAAGTAGGCTGTGGTAAGTGTTATAAACACATCCAATTTTGATTGAACTGTTACTGATGTAAACATACCATTATAATGAAATTTAAGTAGTAGCAAGAACTGTGGTACGAAATTCTGGCCAGATCTCAGTGATACCAAGAGAATAGATAGAAGTGCAAAGTATTGATCTTCCATGACTAATAGGCTGCTTAATACAGGGAGAGGGACTTACACAGCAAAGAACTGAAGATTAAAAAAAAATTAATAGCAAACCTGAAGTGCTGCTTCAGTGCATGGTTGAAATATCACAAGATGTTGGAAAAGCTCATTTACAAATTAATATTCCTTTCACATTTATGAAGTATGAGAATCTAGGGTACTATATCTGGTGTTGGTACATAGAACATTGTAATGATACAAATTAGACATAACTATACTGTGAGGGTTCACTTATATCTGAATATAAAGTAAGAATGTAATTTTGTTTAGAGAGAGCAAAAAATATGGTTTTTTCTTTCCTTTTTCACTTAACACCATAAATCATGTGTTTATGTCCTTCTATTTTTCCATTTGTAAGTTGGAGCTAATATTGCTGTGACATTTAAGAGGAGTGTTCTGAGAAAAGAGTCATAAAAATAACAGAGAATTCAGTTATTGGAGCACTGATTACCATCTTAATTATGTATTTTTTCTCATTACATCTGATAGGATGGAAACACTTGCTGTTTATTTTCCACCTGTGAAAGCTATGTCCAGTTCAAGTTCAGATTTCTGCCCTAAGGATAACTCGGGGAGAAATGCTTCCAGCCTCCTCATCCAGCAAGCGAGAGGTGAGGGGACCCTTACCCACTTGTAAACACTGATAAATGCTCTCCCAGGTTTCACAGTGCTGGCTATGACCCAGCTGCAAGTCACTCAGCCACAGCAAGACAATAACTGTGCTCAGAGGAAGCCTTCAAAGGCTTCCAAAAGAAACCTGCTCTGAGATGAAAGACAAAATTATTACGGTAATCAACTCTGCTAAGAGAAAAGGAAAGCTGTTTCTCTTTGGGAAAATTTCCAGTGTTGAAGGAAGGCGGGGGGCACGGAGAAGGTGAGGAGGGAAGATAAGGTCTCACACGTTCAGTTGATTGTTCACATCTAACAAAAATAGCCCCAGCCTGTTCCCATTGTCCTGCAGCTGCTGGCTTCATCACACTCATTGTGCGTTTCCTCATGGCTGAGCAGTGCAGTTGCCCAGTTTCCTCTCCTTCATTTCCTAACAAGATCTGCGATGAACTGTAGGAAAAGCTAGCAGCCCTTCAGAACAATGCCTTTCAAGTTTCCCTGGCTCCATCCAGAAACCCAGGCTACTGTCTCAGAGCAAAGCAAATCAATTTCAGAAAAGTCCCAGTGCAGGTACCCAGATCCTGTCCTGATTCAGGGTCCTGTCACTTGCATATTTGTATTTTTTATTTCATTCCTGGGGTACATTTGCATTTTTGTGGACTTCAAGCTTGCTCATAAAGTGACAGGAGAAGCTTCTTGCACTCGAGGCCAAAACATCTGGGGAAAAGAATGTGCACAAAAATGTGAACATTGTGTTTAGAAGGTCTCCCTTCCCTCTATGTATTTAACAGCCAGTGCTAAATAATTTAATTCTCCAAGGAGTCATTCCTGTATATGGAAATGTGTTTCAGATATAAAGCAAGATGTCAGAGGTGGTCCTCCTCATTCCTTCAATGGTCTTGGAGCCATTTAAACTGAAATATCAAATTCACCTAGTATGGCCAGATTGGTCACAAACCTGCTGAGCCCTTGTGGAAATAAGCTATAGAAATCAAATTATCATTCCCAAGAAAGGTATTTTTTGCATACAGAAATTAAAAATCAAAGCATCATAATGGAATACCATAAGATTGAAAGGTTGAAATAATTCCTACAAATATTTTGGAGTCTATTAAACCCTCTTTAGCTGAATTTCTCTCTGCCTTTCATTCTATCCCCAGGAAATTGAGGAACATTTTCTAGAAAGAATTCACAGAGACAAGTATTTTGCATCTATACCCTCCTTCCGGCATGGATACCAAATGCAAGCTCCTTTTCACACCATGTGACATTTCTTTTTCTTTAAGAATTTTTTTCTTCATTGAGGGGTTTTACTTAAGCAGAAATAACATCAGATATTTCAGATAAAACCAGCTGAGAGAAAGATTTCCTCTTTCACAGAACCACAGAATGGTTTGGGCTGGAAGAGGCTTTACAGACCATCCAGTTCCCACGCCCCTGCCATGGCCAGGGACACCTCCCACTAGAACAGGCTGCTCAAAGCCCCATCCTACCTGGCTGTGAATGCTTCCAGGGATGGGGCACCTACCACTGCTCTGGGCAACCTGTGCCAGTGCCTCACCACTCTTGCAGTATAGAATTTCTTCCTAATATGCAATCTAAACCTAGTCTCTCAGTTTGAATCCATTCCCCCTTGTCCTATCACTAAATGCCCTTGTGAGAAGTCCTTCTCAAGCTTTCCCATAGCTCCCTGAAAGGACACTATAAGGTCACCCAGACTCTTCTCTTTTTCAAGCTTTCAGTCAGTGCTTTGATGTTACTCTTTACTATTTGTCAATAGCTTAAATGTTCTGGATTAAATCAACTTGAACAAAATCCTGTGGGTGAAACAGAATTAATTTCTGGTGAGATGTGCTGGATAAAAAGTCCAGACAGCTACACAATCTCAAGGCTATTGTGAAGTTCCCTGCACTATGTTTCATCAAGAAATGGCCCTTCAAGTGCAAATTTCTGACATCCAGGTTCAGGTGAGCCTCGCACACAGCTGAAGGAAAGGAGCTGTTTGGGAATTATTGTCAAAAAGGAAGAGCACCTGTGAAAGTACCCTCAACGAAAAAATATTTTTCCATCCCTGCTCCTCCCTCGGGAATCAGTACACTTCCTGGATGAGAGACTTTTTAGCCCTGGAAATCCAGCCAAACAGATAAGCTACACTTTGGTTCACCTTATTTGCTGCCAGATCTTCAGTCTCAAAAACACTCAGTGCTCAACAATTCTTAATCCAAATGTCATCTTTCTCCTTTTTCCTCTGCCCAAATATTTTGCATAGCTTGGAGCTAGGAAAACCTTTGTAGGCAATTTCAGAGCTGCTCACAGTCCTTGCTGCAGACCTTTCCTGCTCACACTCAACCCTTGAAACATTTATTTGGACTCTTAAATAGGGACTTAATGACATATCAAGCCTTTAAGAAAAACTGAGAGGTGAATAAATGCTCTTCTGTGTTTCAAATTTAAAAAGAAGAAGGGATAATATAATGACTAGTCTGTGAATTATCCATGACTGCAGGCAACACCTCACACAAAGCTCATTCAAGTATCTGAAACCCACAAACTAATCAGGGTCTTAAAATTGCTCATAGGCTCTATTCAGAGCCTCTTTTTACAGTAGTTTGACCTAAATTCTCCAATAGTCACCAAAAAACTCCCATTTGACTGGAGAGAACATAAAATAAGCTCACTTCAAATGCTGCTACTAATGCTCTGGCATGGATTTTAGCAGCTTTTCTAATACTTCAGCTGAACATCAGAGCAATGGAATCATTCTACCTGGATTAAGTCCCTTGAATTTGTATTCCAAAGCAAAGACGAAATTAGGAAAAAGAAGAAAAAGCATTAATTAGATAACAACAGGAAAAAAAAACAAACAAAGCAGTTACCGTATCTACCTCATCAGCTTTAGGGTTGTTTCAAACATGCAATACTTCATTAAGTTGAACTAAGACCACTAGAGATCAATTAATATTGATTAAACGTGAGAAAACAGAGAGATGACATTAAATAAATGTCATGTTGATTCCTACAGCCTAAAAAGTGAACTGTGCTGGCTGTTTAGGCAAGGCATTTTCTTCTTTGTCTAAGCCTAGTTAAAGGAGGAAGCAAATTTGTTCAATAAACAATCCCTGTTGATCTTGGGAGATGTAGATATAAGAGCAAAGAACAGGTGTGTAAATGGTTAGGGACTGTGGCTATGTCCTGATGTGCACAGAGAAATACCATCCAGAGAAGTAATCCAGTATGATCTCCTCCTAATCACTTCTTTCTTGGATATTTCTTGGACTAAATTAAGCATTTGTTGTCCCTAAAAATCTCTAAATCCTTACAGATATTTTTCATTACTATGGAAACTGTTTATAGAGGAGCTGATGATACAATCAGAGACAACCACCACTAGAAAAACTAAATCAATCATTGTTTTATTAGTTTTATTGGCTCCTTCATACTCACAGACAGCTAAAATAGGAAAACAGAGTCTGCTTGCTCCCTGGCCTGAGGTAATTTGCACTTCAAGTTGATAGGCTGTCTAATGAGAGGAACTGGGCTTTATATCCCACCAAAACCAGTCATGTCAACTGTCTAAAAATATCGAGTCCTCCAAGAAAGCACAATTTATTTAGTTTTCCTGCTACATCTTACTCCTCAGGCATGCCAGAATAAGCCTCCAGAGGGCTGTGCTTGAGATGCCCAGCTAACTCTGCCTGAGCTGAGCCAAGAACTGGAAGCAAGCCCTGTGCAAGGAGAGGTTCACATCTGGGCACGTGCACAGCTGCTGTATTTTAGCACCTCGTGCTTATGCCTCCAACAGGCTTAGGAAACTAATAGGGAAGCTCCGAATGAGTCTTGAGGAAGACATCCCTTTTTCATGCTTACAGCTTTGCAATTACAAAACTCTTTGGAGATCACAAATTTGGCTTTAAAATTTCTTAGGCTGACAGGAGATTTGAATGACACACTTCTAGTATATCCAAAATGCCTTCAAGCAAGAGTTACCACAAGCCCTTTTCATATTTTCCAAGACAAGAAAAGGCCTCTCTGCTTTCTGACAGACCCGGGGGGAGGGAAAGCTGCACCCTCAGGAGAGGCAGGCAGCTGCTGTTGTTCTTCTCAGTCCTGAGAAGACACCACGGAAGCAAGAGTGACAATAGATATTAAAAACAAACATTTGTTTTTCCCAAGGACTACTCTGTGCAGTGTTACTTTAATATTTTCAATCAGAACCAAAACTCGGGCATGCTGACATCTGATTGTTCACTTCTTACTTTAATTCTTCAATTTGTTCCTTTCCTTGCTCGTATATATGAGTTTCAAAATAATTTTGCAATTTTTAAACAGGATGCCTCCTGATATCTTACAGAATACCACCACCCATGGATCAAAGCCTGAGAAACACCTTAAGTAGGATTCCCTACTCTGATATCTGTTTATTCATACCAAGAGGAAAAGGAGTCATGCACTGCAGTGCCTGAAGGCATTTAGGGTAGTTTTCGTTCTAGTTCTACAACCATCACGGAAGAGTTTTCAGCCCCAAAACCATGCCAGTATTACTTCTGCCACCCTCAGGAGCACCAGAACTTTCTCAGGCATATTTTGGAAGGAATAAGTATGTCTGACTGGATAACAGTTTGATGATGTTTTGAAATACTATAAATGCATTAGTGAACTCTGCTACTGATACTCTCCTTGCCAGCAGCTACTCATTTTTGCACATCCTATGACAACTCATAAAACTCCTGCACTGCCATTTTGAGGCTGAATTGTGA
Organism: Buphagus erythrorhynchus; assembly: GCA_013400855.1. NCBI lineage: Eukaryota > Metazoa > Chordata > Aves > Passeriformes > Sturnidae > Buphagus > Buphagus erythrorhynchus. Next base: position 15,983 of record VZTT01061185.1, read on the forward strand.
ATCTTGGCTAGAGACAGGCTGTCTCCCATTCTTCTGCAGGCAGCTAAATAAAGCTAAAACACATATGTACGTCCTTTTTTGAAGATTTACACAACTGTAGTCATACTTTGCATCAACAGAGAGATTTTACCCTCCAGTTTTCTGTTTGGGTCTGCTGCAGTTCTCTGCAATTATCAATGCCACCTCCTGGTACAGAAACATACTGAGATCCAGCCACTCAGGAATGG
>VZTT01061185.1:27412-64494 GCA_013400855.1 Buphagus erythrorhynchus
CATCAGAGCACGATTTTGTGGGTTTTGAACCAAAATTAAGTATTTGGAAAGTGTTACTCATCCTTTTCACGGCAAAATAAGGTATTCTGAAGACTCAAAATCTACTTACATAATTTTGAAATATATTCTTTCATCGATCTGAGGTCTAAGATTAAAAGAAAATATTCTGGTTCATAATTTATCTCTATTATAATTCATCCACAGAAACATCCAAAAAGTAAAAGAAAGTGTTGGATGTGCAAACACAAATCTTGCCAGCATCACAACACAATACAGAAAGGCAAAGACAGACCATGGTTTCTACTCATCTATGTGGCAATCCTATCAGGCCAGAGTAGCTGTAGATGGTGTTCAAGCTCCTGATGATTTGGTCTCCACTTCCTCAGTTCCTCCCTAATCTTCTTCCACACCCCTTGCACAGCTCTCTGCTGCTTGAGCAGCACACCACCATTTTGACCAGTGTGGTTGTGGCTTACTTTGGTAGTGACTCCACAGAAAATATCCACATGGAAAATTGGAGAGGGAAAGATAAGAAGCTGAAAGTTTTCCCTGACACCAGTAGGACCCCTGTAGTTTGTTTGAGATAATTTAGCTTACAACAGCACAACGGATCCTGGTGGTGTTAGAAGAGAGGTTCTGCCTCTACTCCAGATAATGCTGCTGCACCATGTGCAAGAAAAGCTGTGTGCTGATGGATTGTAGCACCTTATATTCCATTTAAATTCTCAGTTATGAACACTCCAGTTATTTTTGCAGCAGTAGCTGGTAAAGTTAGGGCCTGTGTGAAGTAGGAAGAAATGAGAAATTGATTTTATTTCAGTAACACAAAATTACCTTTTCCTTGTAGAGCTACTCAGACTCTCAGGGAAAAATTAAAAAAAATCAGTAGCTGATCTCCAGAGGTCCATCCAGCCCTATATGCTCATCAAAGTTCATATTCCTGCAGCTAACAATATACTTTCCTTCAGAGCTTAGCTTGTCTGGAGATGGGAAGGAGAGATCTGTTTTTTTCATTTTGATGAGGCTAGCACTTTTCAAAGTTCACCTATGCATAATCTTGGCAGGGAGACGTGCATCTAGCTGATTTAGAAGACACATTTGTGTCAAAATCCATTTCTCCTGATTTTCACTGAAGTGCTTCAATATGCTATGGTACTTCACAAGATTGAAATAAATGCATTTCATAGCTCTCATCTCCCCCAGCTCCCACCTTCCCTATAACTACATTTCCATTCTTTTTTAGCAGAAATACCTGAGGCTGCTTTTGTTTTTCTTAACACCAGATTCAAACTCGGGGTGATTTGAAGACTTATTTCTTGGACTTATTTTCCCACAAGTCATAGCTCATCAGCATGGCAGCATCTCTTCTCCTGCATGAGAGTGGCTCCAGGGCTTTTCAGGTGCTGAGTTTCCCAGCAGAAGAGAGCAGTGCCAAGACAATCTTCTCTTGCATTAATTATTCTTCCTCCTCCACCACCACCACCACTCCCCTCCAAATGTAAACGTGTCATAATGCTTACTCTGATTTAAGGCTCAGATGGGCTTTTGGGGGAAAAAAGTGTTTTCCCTTGTCTATAACAGACACTATGGCAAGGTTTTTGAATTTTCACTGGATATATTTATACCCTTTAAAAAATCCTGCAAAAGACTAATCACCTTCAGGAATACCCTGAAATTGTGGCTCCAGCTGTTTTAGCTTCCTACTCAGCCTCTTGGAGGAGTGATTAAAGCCAAAGACAGAAAGATTTAGATGCAAGGCTTCAATGTATTCCCACTCTCAGTTGCATCCCAGCAAGCATTATTTTTCTTGCAGGGAAGGCAGGAGACCAAGCTGTGTGACCACCCTTTAGCCACCCTGGTTCACAGTCTTACTGTGATGCAGAGCAGTGATCAGTGGTTTCACACTGTGTTTTCAGTGTCTGAAATGTCAGAACATTTTCTTCCCTCACCCCTGGGAGAGGAGCACAGTAGGGGCAGAGAAACAGAAGGTGCTGAAGGGAAATCTGCTACAGGTTCTAATAAAACCTTGGGTGGAAAGCACAAGCCCTGAAATGCAGGTTCTTATTCTACTAAACACAGAAACCCTTCTCCTTTCTGTCCCCTATGCAGCACAAGGGGACCTCCAGAAGGAGTGAGTGCTGGGGACAAAGCATCCTCCAACCTCAGGTTCTCAGCAGCCACCAGTGTGGCTGTCAGTGACCTGGGCCCCATTACCTATGCTCAGGTGGCATTTCACACTGACTGCTTAAATACCACAGTATGGAATGGTAATGACTTTCATACTTCTTATTAGAGTAAGCTGAACGATTACAAGTGGAATACAATACATTTTTTTCACCCAAATGATGTTTTTACATGTGTGTAAGGGTGAGCCTTTACATACAGCACAGAAATGCTATGTTATGTAGAAAGGGACAAAGATACTGATAGCAAAGAACTTAAGCTTTTCTATGTTAACTGAGCAGGATTATTCCTCAGACTTATTTAGAACTGAACCAGTTCCATCTGGCTTAAAGAATCCTCCAATACTATGTTTCTGTATCATGACAGGAAAGATTTGCTGCACCCCTGGGACAGTGGCTGGACTCCTACAGATGTCATGCAGGAAAGCAGAATAATGAGTGTAATGGGATGAGCAAGAGAGAGAAAAAGAACAGAAGATTCTCCAAACCTTGCTATTTTTTAAGCCTAAATTTGAATTTTACTTATGTAAAAGCATGGAACAGATCTTGTTTCATCTTGGATTGCTGTGACCTTGTGACAGCAGAATGCCTGGCTTTGTCCATTTGCTATGTTCCATCAGTAAAGGACATAATGAGTATCAGAAATCCTAGGGGAATTGAACGTAGGGGTCTGGAGGTTGAAATATCAGAATAATCTTGTCAGTTCAAGAATTTCAAGTAATGACTAGAGCTGCTGAATTCTTATTCAGCTTTAACTTCAAGGGGATGACTACTGGCTTGCCAGGCTAACACCAGCCTTGTAGGGTTACAGGTGCACTGCATGGAAAACAGCTCCTCATCCCCTTCCCCATTTGTCTCAGCTGCTCCCAACTCCACATACAATTTGTCATGCTGATCTGAGAGCAGAAATTTGCCCTGAGCACAGAAGATATTACTTTGTCCTTCAGTAGAAGAAAATTCTTTCCTTTCTCAAGACAGTTGCATTTCCTCAAAAAAATGCAGAGATCTGGGGCTGGGATTTTTGGAGCCTGAGTAATACAGATCTCCCATGCAATAGCATCCAGTCCCCTCAGGAGGTTTTGAAGAGCACAGGCTTTCTGTCAATGCTAGACCATAAAAAACCACACAATGTGTTTCTGAAGAACATGAGGTTTCTTTGGCTCTGCAGTGAATTTAACGTGGAAGGGCCTAGGGAAAGGAAAAAAATGACTAAACGGGGGAAGCTTGTTAGCTATGAGAGTTCTACCTGCAGATGCTTAGGTGACCCTCAGATAAGTTGGATTTCCTGTAAGAAAAGTAGGGCATGGAGGCAGAGAGGTGATAAGGAACCATCAGAGGAACTGGGGCTAGTCCCTGTTTGTGCTCCAGTATCCCAAGAAAACACCAGGATATCTTTCACCAGGGTGCAGTACTATGTCCCATTATTTCTCACTCTAGCAAAAGTTTTGGCATGTGAGTAAAATGATTGAGTCATACAGTGCTCAAAATTTTGGTCTGATAAAAAAAGCCAAAATGATAGAGTGGTGATTTGATCTAAAGTAGCATAAAACAGAGACAACTCACGCTCATTGTTCTTTACACAAAGCACCTTTTTTCACTGCCCAAATTTTTCCAGAGGATGCAGCACACATGCATGCCTTGTCACACACATATGTCTTGTCATTATACCCCCCTTGCCAAGGGTCAGCTTTGTAAGATGACTTTCACCATTCCACATGCCTGTCCAGTGCAAAAGTGCTGTATCACATATGGTCCTCCACTTAAGCCTTCTGGGACTAAAGCTCTTCATAGGTTTTCCACTGAAATGACGGAAAGGAATGAAATTCCATTCTGACATAGGATCTCTTTTGGCATTAGTCCTTCCCAGTTGGTAACTTCCTGCTCTCGCTTTTCCTCTCTCTATGGGGGAAAAATAGCCCAAACAATCTACACAGAAGTTTAGCTGTTGAGTGAAATTTCACAGCTTTTTATGGGTTTCACAGAATGACTCAAAGAGCCTATTAATTTGCTTTTCAGATTTTGTAGGTTTAAAAAAGAAATGTCTAGCAAGTCCTAAAATCCTTCTACAGAGCCTGGCTGGTTATGTTCCTCTTGGAGGCAAGTCTTCCTGTTCCTCTCCTCGGTTGGAAACCCACCACCTCCACCATCTTAATTTAGATTTTACTTCTAACAGAGCAATATGAGTTGCACCACAGCTTCCTCAAGGGCCTGCATGCTAGTCCCCATGAAAAGCAGCACAGAGTGAAATCTCCAGGGCCCAGGGAGAGTGAGGGATGAGCTCTATGCCACATCAGATGGAGATGTGCTCTCTCCCTTACACAGACCCCTTAGGCCTCTCAATTTCCTTGGTTCAAGCTCAGGACCAGCATAGCTTTAGTTTAACTTAGACTTCCCTGTTAAAACTAGACTAAGCAAACACAGAAGGTTCATCCAGTCCTGGAATTAACTTAATTTTACTTTGGTGAGAGAAGGTAGAGAGAGGAAAAAACAGTCTGTGAGTCTCTGAAAAATGCTGATTAAATGCAACTTGGCAACAAATCATCATGGAGCATCTCTTGCCAAACATAATCTGGTACTTGCAACTTCCACTGAATTTCATTCCTATTGTAGCTGAACTTGGGGGAAGTGACAGGGGAAGGATATTAATATATTAGGGGCTGAGAGAGAGCTGTTTTTCAAGTGAGACAGGAACAATGAGTGTTTCGAACCCCTCATACTTCAGTGAAATCCAATTTTCTGTCACAAATGTCTCACTGAAGAAAGAATGAACTTGGAAGTCAGAACCTGGGATGCTAAGTAGCATCTATAAAATGCCTAGGAGATGGATGCTTTCTGTGCCCCTGTTACTTGCAAATGTACTCTTCAGTCTGCAGCAGGAGCAAACATTAGCCACTGCTGCAAGGCTTTGCACTCAGAGGGCTTTGCAGAGAATCCAAATTGCAGCTTATAGTTCCCTGCAAAGGCTGAAGAAAATGGCTGTGAATTCCCACACTCAGGAGTAATGTGTGCCTTTAAACATTGCATAAAAGTTGGGATCTCTGCTGAGACAACAGCTCACAGAGGCAGGCTCTGCCTTCAGCTGATATAAGATCTGGCCAGCAAATTTCTGTTTAATCCTTGGAGAGTGCCCTGTGTCATGCCTGCTGGCAAGCTCCAGTTGGCTCTGAGTGAGACCCAAAGGGCAGACAGAGGGAGTCCATGTGATGGGTTACAAACTTGGATTGTTTGGGATGGGATGGCAATCTGTATTTTCTGACCAAATTTGTCCTGCCAAAGAACATGATAATAATAATAACAACCCTCTTTAAGGATAAAGGCAAATCCCAGCACTGAGATTGGTGGGATCTCTGAATTCTTTGCAGCTTATTCACAGCAAAGCAGTCAACCATGAGGTTAGTTCTTAAGGGGTATGTGACAAATGTGCTGGCCTTGAAATACAGCAAACCTACAGCAACTTATTATTTCCTGGCTGTTCTGCAGGCAAGAGACCATGGTGGCAGCAGCATCTTACTGCTGCCCCCGCTCCTCAAATCTGACACCCTGAAAGCATTCATGGAAAGACTCCCATTGCTTCCCCTCTCCCCCCACCACTGAGGGAAGTTCCTTAAGTCAGAGCCTTCTTGAACTGAAATATGTCATTAGCTTTGGCTGAATTGGATATAGCTAAGCCCTCAGACTGTGTCCAGAAGTAATACACATTTTACCTCCTGCCCAGTTTACTACCATAAACAAATTAAGAGATACACTTTAAGCATGTCATAAACCACTCCTGGCTTAAATTTATGCAGTCTTAATAGCATTGCATTCAGAATAAACTTCCAAGTGAGATAAACACAGTTAGAAAATAAGGCTTTTGCTCTCCTGGAAACCAAATATATTCTTTTGTCACTACTAAATAATGAGAACATTCGTTCAAAACATCAGGAAACATTTTATTGGACTAGGAGAAGAATTTAGTAAAAAGAGTATGTAATGGCAATTCTTTTCTATCCAGGGAAGAGCCACCTGGGTGAAGCCATGCCACACCAGACACCAGCACATGGCCCTAGCTGTCACTTCTGCCTTCCCATCCCAGGAATGGGAGCCATGGACAAGCACAAAAACCTGTTTCTTAAAATAGGGTCGGTGACCTGAATGCAGGAGCCGCTGGAGCTTAAAGCTTTGTTTTATTAATCAGTTTTCATGAATTTACTTGAGGATTAGCATAGGCTGCCAGCTTTATCAGCATTAATTTGGAGTACCTTGAGGTATTGAGGACAGAGCTGTCTGCTGCTCATACAGTGTCAGCACAGCACCCCTGCTCCAGATTAAGAAACCATTAGGACAAAGTGAACACTTCAGATACACACTTGCTTGCTACAGCTCTGCACTGTGACACAGCAGAGGGGAAAGAGAACATGCCAGAGGCAGCACTTGAGGGTTATTTTGCAGCCAGAGGTTGGCTGGGGCTGTGAGGCTGAATGAGCAGCAAGCCCTTTGTGCTGCTGTCCCCCCAAAGCAAATCTGATGCCTCCACAAGAGAGCACAACTTTCCAACAGCATGGAGGCCCCCAGAGCTCAGTACCTGAAACGTCTTTAAAGCACAACACTAAAAGAATAGGACATGAGATGATAAAATAAAGACATGAGATATGTCCTCTAGACTGTGGTACAGAGGCTCAGCAGGCTCCACTGCAGCTCACTCTCCTTCTGGCTGCCTAAACACCTCCTGCCAAAGCCAGTCCAGCAAGCCTGGAGGGGCACTCACTCCCCTTCTATCCTATCTGTGCTTTCAGTGGATCTTCTGTCATGGCAAAGGTTTCTGTGCTGCAGAAATCCACATGGACACCAGGAACCATGTTGGGGGTGGAAGGTACTGTGGCACAGTTTGCTTCCTGCCTCAGCTAATCAGCTGTAGCTGTAGCAGCACAGCAATTAACACCTCCCTAGCTGAGCAATTAATTGTTCTCTGCTTCAGATGGACACAGATGCACTAGAAGAGCTGAACATCTCCAGTCATTATCTAAATCCAAGGGCCCTGAATCAAGGACCAGCACCCACACTGGTAAACATCTTCTGACTGAATCCAGGCAAAAAGTCAGGTGTTAGTAAAAAGCCTGTAACAAACCTCTGACACTATTTAAGCAGCTCATACAGCTGTGGAGTGTAACTACCTAGTCTTAATACTGTAGCCCTGTCTGGCAGGGGCCAGAAATACAGTCTGGGGTCTTCAAGCAGAAGGACTGGGAACTGTGATCAGATCAGAGGGACTCTGGGAGCGACTGAGCATCCACAGAGGCCTCTCCTTGCCAGAGCATATGGCAGACCTGGAAGAGCAACTGTACTTCTGTGTTTGTCTACAGTACACTTATCATTTCCTCTGGGATGCAATGATGAGATGAGAACAAATTAAATTCAGAGGTAGGCACACCAACTGCACAGCAATATTGATAGCCTACCATAAAATAAAAGACACAAATTTCTAGAAAGTCACACCAAGAGAAAGTAATGAAATAGAAGCTATGGTTTGTCCAAACCAAGGTTCTTTAGACTCAAGCCTTACTTGATCCAAAAGGCTGTTTTGCCAATACTGAAGAAAAAATGAAGGGCTGCCTTGGGTGAGGCACATTTCTTGGCTGAAAACCACAGTCCCAAAATCACCAGAGTTTTACCTCAGGCATCCACATAGTTTGGGATCTCTCCTACAACTGCTGTGGTCCCCACTGATCTCTGCCAGATGCTGCAGTCCTCCCAGATCAGTAGCCTCTTACTGTATCTCAGTTACAATCATCTGCATCTCTTTTGTCAGTTCCTTTGGAGGGAAAGAGGTTTGAGAGGATCTACCTGACCCCCCTACTGTAGCGTTGGAGGCAGCAGTCACAGCATGTGAGGGACAGCAGCTTCAGCCTGCACCACAGCAGCTGGAAAACAATATGAGATGATAAAGTTATAAACAAAGAAATATTTTCCCAGCGTGAGGTACCTTCTTGGCTGGTCACACCCAGGGCCAGCATGTCTGGGCTGCCTACTTCTTAGGAACTTTGTGTGAGATGGTGTCATGCATTTGTTCCACTTGTAGATTTTGGCATATGTCAGTCAGAGAAATTACTTCTGACTCATGATTGTAATTTTGTGCTGATCCTACAGATGAGGGAAAATCTACTGATTTACTGTTTGGGTCTAAGACAAAAGCTCCCTTGAAAAAATAGCTTGTGACCTATGGAAAGAGTACGTCATGCAGTCAGTGCTGGTCAGCCTGCTCCCGTGCAGGAGGGGGCTGCTACCAGAAGGAATGAACCAGCAGGTATTTACCAGTGTTCTGTACAGGCAGGTGGGACTGTAGACATCCCCTTCATCAGTGCTTGAACAAAGAAATAAGGAGTCACACAAAGACACTGAAGTTCTCCAGGAGCAGCTGTTGTGGAGATGTACAGAGCACTGAGGCACAAACCCTCTGGCCACCTAAGGAAGGTGGTTGTGGTACTGACAAACAGCTGGCCAGCAGACCAGGTACTGCACAGGGCTGGGACCCAAGTTAATACAGTTTCTGAATTGCAGCTGGCTCCACTTTCATTGGCTCAGGACACAGGCCTGTGTGCCACCCCCAAGCACATCAGCATGCCCTGGGACTGTCACCATCCACTGTGGTGCAGTGACAGTGGCTGGTGCACAGCAGCAAATAAAGCCTTCTCAGGGACAAGCTTCCCATTAATCATTTTTTGACACAATCAATCAATCCCCCCTTCTGTCTAGGAGGGCTGTCATGAAATCTAGCCTGAGAGTAAGATGATTGCTCTCATGCCACCTCATGTGACTCACCAGAGAGAAAGGAGCACAGCAGTACAGGGAGGATAATTATTCTTTTGTGAGTCGGTGCCTGGTTTCAGCGTATTTAAGTGTTGTTTAAGTGTCTAGTTCTTGGCCATTGTATTCAATCTTATTTTTATTAAGGTCTTAAAATTTTTACAGCATGGAGAAGTTTGTACCTCAATGGGAGCTTTCAGAATAAAGTGAAAAATACAACCATAAAAGACAGAAGTACAGGTTGCTCCCTGGCATTTACCTATAGTGCTCTTCTCTTGCCTCATTAATTTTATAAGCATTCAGGTTTGCTAGAAATCATGGTAGTTTATACTAAATCAGTAAAGCAAGCAAGCTAAAATGCAAACATGCTGAAGCCACTCTTCCACCATGCACGATGCTGCAGAGAGAAAACTGGGGAGGGAGGGACAGCTGTCAGGCCACCACAGCTGTGCTGTTTCCCTGGCAAACATCTCACTGGACATGTACTGAGGAGAGCTGTGGGTAAGGATGTGACTACAAAGGTCCTGTGGGCAGCAGCACCACCACCCAGAGCCTGGGATGTCTGCCAGCCCATGGATCCAGGTGTGCAATATCCTGTCTCGGCCACACTTCTTTCTTTCCGTAGTTTTTCCCCCCTGCTTGTTCAAGTGGTTCAAGTCTGAGGAAAGAAAAAGGCCGGCCTGTTTTGCTTTGTGGGCTATATTTCTCTGGGATGCTGCTCCTTAAAGAGCACAGCTGCATTGCTGCCAGGCAAACACGCCCATCCACCAGGGCTCAAGTTTGCTCTCTATGGGTGGCCAGACTATATTCTCTAAAAAACATCCAAAAAACACCCTAACCTCACAAAAAATTACCAACAGGCATGTAAGCACTTCTACATTTTCTGCTTGCTTGTTCTGCATAAACAGCAGAATTTTATTCTTCTCTCTGCCATATGCATTTTTAACCAGCTGTATATCATTCCTGTTTTAGAAGACATTGCAGAGAAAAAAAGAGGGTGCAAAGAGAATTTGCTTTTTACTGATGGAGAAATACATTATCAGGTGTGGTTGACAGGGCTAGTCCCCCCAGTCTACCAAGAAGGACATTTCAAGACTTTGCAGATTTGTTTTCACATTTCCTTTGACCAAATAGGTCATGAAAATTGATACATACTGATGAAGTCCATCCAGCCCACTATCCACTCTTCCCTGGGAAGGACAGCAATGAATGTTAGGAAATAAGAAAGAGCATACCTTTAAGAAACCCTACGTGTCCAACTTCCTCATATGTGGGTTGCTGTTCATGTTACTGTTTGCCTCCAATGGGCAGTCAATTCCATACCACTTCTAAGCAGGAAAAGTAGATTTCAGAAAGAAAATTATTCAGCATTATTGAACACAGACTTCCTTCCTCTCCCCCCCAACCCCTTTTCACAAAAAAAGAGCTCATCTAGCAGGGTGTTTACCTTTCTTAGCTAGAGGACACAGGTGGGCTCCTCTGCACCCCAGGTCAGGAGTGCTGGCTAGCAGTGAGGAGACCTGCAAAGAACTATCAGGACGTCACAAGCCAATTTTACTGAGCTTCATTCTGCATTACTCTCTGAGAATACCTAATTTCTCTATTTCTAAAAGCAGGAAGAGATAACAATACCATAATTACCTTGGAAGGGTATAAAAAAGCTTAATGAGGTAATATGTTTGTTAAGCAGTGAAGGATTTTTGAATATTGTGAGTGCTTTTGTGGCTTTACTTTGTCCTGCGGTGGTTGTTCAGAAAAATACTGAAATGAAGGGCAGAATTTGAAAGTGACTATTTCCACAGACCTCAGCATCCCCCAAACGCACTTGTCTGAGCCAGTTCTGAGGTAGTTAATATTTGCCAGGTGTTGAAATGCTCAGACACATTTCTCCCCAAGGTATTTAGAACTGCGATCTGTGGAGGCAAATGAAAGGGACATACTAGGAAACACATTAGAGTTCTTCCTGTGATCTTGTGATTTTTTTCCCTTAACGTTTTTGCACAGTTTCAAACCAATGATTAACTTTCCATTGGCAAAGCCAGGGCTGTAAATGACCAGGGGAGCTTTCTGGACGTGCTCTTGCACTCCTGGTTTGGGCTGAGCTGGCTCATGTGCTGCTCCGGCGCTGGTGCGTGGTGGGAGCGCAGAGCCCAGGAAGCGTGCTGGTAGTGCAGGTAACAGCCAGGAGAAACTTCAGCTGCTTTCAAAGAGCCTGAAAACAGGGCTCTTTTAACTCCACAGTAACTGGTCAGCCAGGTTAGGCAGGGCTGGAGTCAGCTGCCTGTGCTGTAGGCTGGTTGCCACAGGGCAGGAGCCTCCCGAGGTGCAGGATACTCAGGTGACATTCCTGCTGGGTGCCTTCAAGACAAGCAAGAACACGGATCCTCAGGGGGAAGAGGAGGGGATTTCTGCAAAACAATCTCTCCCACACAACCAGGAAAACACCTAATATAAAACAACAACAGCAACAACAAAATCAGCCAGGAAGATAAGAGCTATCGAGGATCTTGAGATGAAATGCTGGTGGCTGTGGCAGATCACCATGGGTGAGAGCAGGGGGAAGCCTGCCAGGGCAGCAGGACACAGAGCCACTGCTGTGACATGGTGGGTAGGGGGTAACACAAGTCAGAAGAGCAGAAAGCAACTGCATGATTTTCACCCTTCGTTGATGCTGACCGTGGTGGCCTCGCAGCCTCCAGGATGCTGCTCACGGAGGGGTGACACACACAGTGTGTCACCAGTGCACCATGGTTTGCTCACCAGCTGATCTCAGCTCTCAGCAGTTGCTAAAACATGGGGAGCAGAGGTATGCATGGGAAAGCTCAGTGTTTTTCCACTTGTGTTCAGCCACACTGGAGCTCAGCTTCTGTGTTAGGGCCCTTCATACAATGGGTGGTATGCCAGCAAAATTGCTCACAGGAGAAAATTCTACTAGGTGAGGGTAAGAGTGGCAGAATGAGGTTCTTAACAATCTTGATAGAGGCTGTAAGCAGTCTAAAGAGAAGCCTAATTCAGATGCCTCAGTATGCAGCCTTTTTGATTACACCCACAAACCACCCACAACCTCCAAATTGCTATTCTTTAGAAACACCCTGCAGCATTTTCTGGTTTCCAATATACAGCAGTGCTCTAGGCTTAGCTGCTGGATTTGTGCATGCACATGCAAAAATAACTAATGGAGAGCTTGATCAGACAGCAGGATCTTTTCTCAAATGACACATTTTAGTAATAAAGGAAATGTATTCTGTTATCCTGCTAGCATGGAATAATGAAACCATAGCTTTCCCTTCCCAGCTTTTTCCCCTTCCTCTCCTTTGAGTGTTGCAAAACAGAAATGATCCTTGGCTTGTAGGCTGCAGCAGCCCACAGGAGCTTTAAGAATAGTGTCAGAAACCCACAAAGCCACGCTGTTAACTGAGGACTGGGTCATTGGTGACACTTTGGAGAGCTGTGCTCTCATTCCAAAGAAGCAAGGTCCCCTTCAGGTGCCAAAGTCTGACATTTCTGTGCAGAGGGAGGAGGGTCCCATGCTGCTGAGACATTGGTTTGGCAGCTTTGTCAAGCACACAGTGGTCTGGGAGATCAAACCCTTCTCCCTGCAGGTCCCTGCCATAATCTCTGCCCCTCCACAGCTCTGGGAGGTGCAGCTGTCACAAGGACCAGTGAACACGGTGTTTCCATGTTTTCTTTGTAAGACACACGTGCTGTTATTCAAACACTGTCTCCACACTGCTGCACACAGTATTGTCCAGCTGCTGTAACTCTCAAAGCAGAAGGCTAAAGGAAAACAAGATGAGGTTGATGTTTAGGCCACTTTGTGAATTTCTGTTTTGTTTCTTGGGCAGCTGGGGTTTCATTTTAATTGCAATCTCAATTTAAGGCACAGGATGGAGGGAAATCAAAGGAGAAAAAGAAAACCTCAACTTATTTTCTTCCCTTTCTTGCTGTTAAGTGTGGTTTAAGAACAAAGTCTTCCCAGAGAGCTTTTGTAATCATAAATAAATCTAAAAGGGACAAGAAAATAAAAGTTGTGCTCCTGCTAACATTCCTGGATTTTAAACACATTTAAAAAATATGTCAGTGTTCTTCTCATGTTCTTATTAATTTCAGACCTCCATATTACCCCTTGTAACCACCATCCACACACAGACCTAATAAGGTGGAAAAGTCCAGAATCTGCAAAACCCCCAGGATATCAGAGGTACAGAAGCATTGCTGGTAGGGAGTTGGCTTCTGCTGTCATGTCACAAGCAACTGGGGAGGTGTAACTACACATTTATCAGCCTTTTCATCAAAGGAAACTGATAGCATGAAATGCAACTTGTACCCTATAATACAAACTCATCAAAACAAGAGGACAGGAAGCTCATCAGCTCACCAACTTAAGCTAACTCTCAAATGAAGCTCCCTCCAAGGCTGCCCCCCAGCCTTCTGCCTCCTTGGTTCCCAGCTCTTCAAAAAGAGCCTTCCCTGCCAGCCCTGTGGCAGCAGAAAATCCCATCCATCCTCTGCAGAGAGTTTTCCCAGTGCAACTCCCGCCTACATGTATAACTCAGTTCCTTGCCTTACTAATGATTCTATAAGCTATCTCAGAGGCCAGCTGCCAGAAGCTGATGTCTCTGCAAAGTGAGAATTGTTTGGAGCATGCAGGAAGGTACTGTGCTCTCCTAGCAACCAAAGTTGTAAAATAATGTAATCATATCCAAGATAATGTGATAAAAGATTATATGATGCTTGTATTGGGTTGTTATGGCAACTGAAATAAGCTTAAATGCATGTATCCAGCATTTCAAACAAATAATGTAATTGTCTGTGTAGCTGTTGGTTAGGGCATTAACCCTTTGGAGTGGTGGAAATAAGACACACAGCTACATGGTCCCTCTCATGATAGGAAAGAGACAACTTTATTCTAAAACACACTGCTTAAGTAGAGTCTCTTGCAACTCCAAAGACAGAATAAAGCTGATTGGTGCAGAGAAATTAACACCTCTTCTCAGACCTAGAGATGTATCCAACAGGTGTCCTTATCTTTGTTATTAATTCTTCTCTTCTGTTTACATTAGAGGAACACAGCTAGCTTTGGGAAAGAACCCTGGCTAAGCCTGAGAAAGCTGGACTGGAAAAACTCTCACAAGAGGTTTTTCTGGGCCTGAACAACCACATGTGTGCAAAATTACCTTCCTAATTAACCTAATTCAGTTTGCCATCATCTCCATTCATATTTGCCTTCTACAGGGCTGTTGTGAAACCTTATTTTCATAGAATCATAGAATGGTTTGGGTTGACAGGGACCTTAAAGATCATCCAGTTCCAACCCCTTTGCCACAGGCAGTGACACCTTTCACTGGACAGGGTTGCTCAGAGCTCCATCCAGCCTGGCTGGAACACTGCCAGGGATGGGGCATCCACAGCTCCTCTGGGCAGCCTGTTCCAGTGCCTCACCATGCTCACAGTAAAGAATTTTTCTCTTATGCCTGATCTAAACCTACTTTCTTCTAGTTTGAATCCATTTGCCCTTGTCCTGTCACTACAGGCTCCTGTAGAAAGACCCCCTCCACCTTTCTTGTGATCTGTCCATCCTCTCATCCGCCAGCACCCAGAAGTCCTTCTCAGCAGGGTTGCTCTCAATCTGGTCACCCCCAGCCTGTGGTGATACCAGAGGTTGCTCTGACCCAGGTGCAGCACCTCACACCTGGTCTTGTTAAACCTCATGAGATTTCCATGGGCCCACTTGTCCAGCTTGTCCAGGTCCCTCTGGATGGTACCCCATCCTTCAGGTGTGGCAACAGCATCACTCAGCCTGGTGTCATCTATTAATATGCTGAGGGTGCACTCAATCCCCCTATCTATGCCATTAATGAAGATATTAATAACACTGGTCCCAGCACAGACACCTGACTGATATCCACTGATCACTCACAGCCATGGACCACTGCCCTCTGGATGTGACCATCCAACCACTTTTGTATACATCTAACACATCAGATCCTCCTCTCTCCAGTTTAGAGAACGATGTTGTGGGGACCTTGTCAAAGGCTTTACAGAATCCAGATAAATGACATCTGCAACCCTTCCCTTGTCTGCTGATGCAGTCACTCCATCATAGAAGGCCACGGGGTTGGTCACTTACCCTTGGTGAAGCCATGCTGGCTGTCCCAAATCACCTCCCTGTTTTCCATGTGCTTTAGCACACCTTCTAGAAGGATCTGTTCCCTGATCTCTCCAGACACAGAGGTGAAGCTGACAGGTCAGTAGTTCCTAGGCTCCTCTTTTCTACCCTTTTTAAAGATGGGTACAAAGTTTCCTTTTTTCCAGTCACCTGGGACTTCACCTGACTTCCATGACTTTTCAAATATCATGGAGACTGACTTGGAAACTACATCAGCCAATTCCCTCAGGACTCTGGGATACATCTCATCGGATCCCATAGACTTAAGAACATTCAGGTTCCTCAGGCTGTCATGAGCCAGATCTTTACTCATCATAGGAGAGACTTTGCTCCCTAGTCCCCACCCTGCTGTCCATCCACTCAAGAGGAGTGGGAAGAGAGGTTGCCATTGAAGACCGAGGCAAAAAGTTCTTGAGTACCTTAGCCTTCTCCTCATCCATTGTTACCACTTTTCCAGCATATTTTACTTGGTGGGAGGGGGGACCATTTCACCCTCTCTGACCATTTTCAAGGCCTTTATCCTGCCTCTGCCCACCCCTGTTTTTATTCTGTTTGCAACCTTCTTACCTTCCTTTTTTTTTGACCCTGCTAAAGTAAAATTTGTTATTTCATCCCTGCACGTTTGAGTCAACAGCTATTTGCATTTAAGTGCATCATCTAACATGGGCTTATTTTATTTTCCTTTCCAAACAACTTTGTTGCTTGGGGAAATGTTGTCCTAAGGTGGCAGGAATTACTTAACTCCTCCCCCTCCCTGTATCTTGATGAATAACCAAAACAGAACTCCCAAGAAGTGAAAATACCCAGCTAAAGCCCAAGTGAAGATGACCCACCATCTCAGCCATGCTGACAGCAGCCAGGAAAAGAAACATCCAAGAGAGGGCACACTGCAGCCTCATCCATGCTGGCAGAATCTGGCATCCTGTCCTCAATTTCAGTTTCCCCTACCAAAATAGTAACAATTCCTCAAGAAAAATCAATTGCCTTGCTCCAAAATTTCCAGTTCTTATCACAAGATACACTTTCAAAAAACATTTTCCACGTCTTTTGATTCCTTCCCTTTGAGACTTTATAAAAGTCTAATTTCCATAGAGTGCCATTCTGAAATCAACCCATCTTCTGTAATAGTCCCAGTGGGCTGATGTGGGGAGATAATTGTTTTCTGGATCAGGGTTTTAGTCTATGGCTCATTTCTGAACTGTGATTTTTTAAAGTGATTCTAAAAGATACAATATTTAAACTGATACTTCTGTCAGAATTTTGGGTTTTTTTTGCGTTTTCTCTCTTTCTCACTTCCCCATCCTTGCTGCACACAGGGACAGTGGTGATGGGTGGGGGCTGGTCCTGTGCCACAGCTGTGGGCAGGAGGGTACAAACCCACTGGAGCTGTGCCCTCCACAGGCTGCTCCTGCTGAAGATGCCAAGGCAGCTCAGCCAGAGGTGGCTGCGCAGGTGGAGCAGGAGCAGCCCTTTCCCCCCACCCCGAGCCCCATGCAGAGGAGGGTGGTTAATGATCTTTTCCCTCTGTTCTTCCATTACCTGCCCTCATGCTGACAGCACAAGCTGCACTCCAGGTGCTTCTCCTGTACTTGGTTCTTCCTAACCTGCCAACCACCCACCCGAAGCAGCACTAATGTACCAGCGAAAGCTTTGCCACTTTCAACATCTCAAGGGGAAAAAAGCCCCCATAACAAAACAAAACAGCAGTAAAGAAGTTGGAAAGAAGAAAATGGGGTTGCTGAATAACCTCAGCTTCCCCTGCAGAAGTGTATCAGAGGGGCACCACCTGCCCAGCCAGGGCTGTGCCTGCCTGCCAGGAGAGCCCAGACTTAACCTGCTCTCCATGCCCACCCTCCCATCTGCTGGAATATTTGGGGTGTTCCCCCTGCACTTCATGGGCTGGCTCCAGGCTCTTCCCCATGTGATTGCAGCCAAAAGCAAAGATAACCGAGCCCAGCAGGTGCTGTGTGGAAACCAGTGTTGGCAGTGGGATAAGCCTAAAAGCATCAGAGCCATTTGTCACGTAAGCCTGACATGCTGTTTGGTTTTTAGCCCTACCAACAGGTTCATGTCTAGGCTGCAGAAAATTCCCCGGAGGGCATATGCAAAAGGAGGGAAACAAACCCTTTGAAAATAAAATTTATCTAGCTTTTATTTCTCTTTTGCACAATGATGAAAACAAGACAAGTAGCATCCTTTCTGTAAAAGCACAAGTAGCCCTTTGGATGCACTAAAAATGCTTCTGTGAAATAGTAACATAAGGGCTTTTAAAATAGTATGCTGTATAACCAAATTACAGTAGCATCAAGCGTAATATTCCTTAAATTTACTGATAACTTCCCAGCCTCCAGTTCTTCTTGGGAACGGGAACTAGATTAATTTAACTTTTATACTGCACTAAGACCCAGGGAAAAGCCTGAGTGACATTGTGCACATCATATATTTCACACCAACTGCACCATCCTTCTGCACTTGCAATTGCTACCAATTAACCCTGGGCTGCAATACCTTTCCTCCATCTGAGCGTGATCCAAAAAGCCACCCTGCTAGATTCAACAGGAGCAGCCAACACATGATGGGAACTCTGAAAGACATAAAGTATATTGCAAGGTAGGCATTGCACCACACACAGGTACCTGTTTTGAAGCCACAAACCAGGAGCTCTAATTCCCTGAGCACGTGCTGAAGGGCACCTACAGTATGTGCAGCAGGATAGTATTTTCTTATTTTATAACTTGTTTAAGTGCCTTCAAATAGTTAGGGTTAGGATTCATATTTATTAGGAATTTACCTAAAAGGGGACACCTGGACATTAGTTTAATCTTTTCATTGGTCTGTTTTGCAGACAAGAAAGTATCAAAAATCAGTCTACAATTTTGTTTGCTCATATACAAACACTAAAGTGAAAAGAAAGGAAAAAGATCTGTAATTTTGGCCTCCTTTGAGCTCACAAACTTCATTTGAAACTCCAACATCTCTGAGCACTTGATAATAATCCTAGTGGTGATATGTAAAGGGTTGGAGGAGTTTCACACAAAACGATCTTGCTTTAGCTACTTACTTTTTTGAGGCTCTTTGTGTGGCTTCATCAGAATGAGTTATGCCAGCTTTATGAGAGTGGATCATTTATAAAGCTCATATAAATGATGTATTCAGAGAGCGTTTTGTGTTCCACTTGATAAGCACTAATTGTATGCAAAATGGCATACAGCAACTAATCACACCTCTTTCTTGCAAGGTAGTTGTGGCCATTTGGGTAGGAAGCCCATATTTTTGGATATTTCTAAGCTAGTCTTACAAACATTTTAAGCTCTTTCTTTAAGAAATGAGCAAGGTAAAATTTGTCCAATTGTTATAAATTAATAAAAGATGCAAATCTAGTCATCTGCATCAAGAAAATGGGCAGGTAGGAGAGGCTGTTTCTAATCCAAATCCCCACGCCGACTCCCTCTGCAGCAGCAAGGAAATTATTTTCTCTGCTCTCAGCCCCAGTTTTCCCCCTCAAGCGCTAGTGCTAATTATACCTGCCTCACTGAGGTTTTGTAACAAACAGCCTGCGTGTGAAAACTACTTTGATGCAAGCAAGTGCCAAGTTTTAGTAATAAACATATGGTGAATGACATTTTGCCTGGATTTATGCACTGGAAGAGTTTATTTAAATCAGATTTGGAAACCGATAGCAAGTTGGAGAAACCTGCACCGTTTCTCAATCAATAAATAAATACTTGCTTGTATCCTTCGCTCTAAATGCATGGAAGCCTGGCTCTGTGCCAGGCATTAGACAGACGGTGTGCTTGGAGTTTTTGCTCTTCATTTTTTTGAAGCTCATTGTCCTCTCTTCCAATACTTAGTTTAAAGGCAGGGGGAAGGTGGGAAGGTGGTGGGACCATCTAGGGCAGTGTTCCAGCACCCATGAGCCAGGGCAACACCCTTGCACAATGAGAATCACAGAATGACTAGGTTGGAAGAGACCTTCAAGATCATCGAGTCCAACCCATGCCCCAACACCTCAACTAAACCATTGCACCAAGTGCCACATCCAGTCTTTTAAACACATCCAGGGATGGTGACTCCACCACCTCTCCAGGCAGACAATTCCAGTACTTTACCATTCTTTTGTCAAAAACTTTTTCCTAATATCCAACCTATATTTCCCTTGGCTCAGCTTGAGACTGTGTCCTCTGGTTCTGTCAGCTGCTGCCTGGAGAAAGAGACCAACCCCACCTGGCTACAACCACCTTTCAGGAAGTTGTAGAGAGTGATAAGAGAGTGATAAGGTCACCTCTGAGTCTCCTTTTCTCCAGGCTGAACAATCCCAGCTCCCTCAGCCATTCCTCACAGGGTTTGTGTTCCAAGCCCCTCATCAGCCTCGTTGCCTCCCCTGGAGCTCAAGCATCTCAACATCCTTCCAATTTTATAGCCAAAGAGCATGTGGAGAGGAAGATGGACTGAATCTAGATCCAGCCATTCCTAAAAGTAGGCAGAGATGGAAATATGCTTTTAAAAATCTTTCTCCAAAAACCAGGCTACTCTAGCCAGAAACATCCTAAAAGAAAACCTTACCTGGTGTCTGTAATCCTGAACTTCAAACTACGGTACAAATTACATTAGTGCACTTAAAGACTCTATCTTAAAAGGGCAGCCACTGACTTGGACAATTTAAAGACTTAAATTATTTACAATTGCCTCTTTGTCAAAGTGGGAGAAGGAGGAGGAAGGGAGAAGACTGAATCCTGACAATGCTGCAGTGACTCTGTGCAAAACCACGGGCACACTGAAGTTTTCAGCAAAGAGCTCAACCCCAAAATGCTTTGTTTCAACTGCAAGCCTCCTAAGAGGGGAACTGCTTTTCTTTCATTCTGTGCTCTGGAAACTCATTTTTCATTTTCAAATTATTTGATCAAGGCCGACTTTGTGGCTGTGATCTCAGCCTTGCCAGGGTTCAGTTGCCTTCCATAAGGCTGGAGTGCCCTGCCCTGGGCACGCAGCCTCCCACAACTGCAACCCCCCGTGAACACTTTCCTGATGGCTTCACAGGCACACCAGGAATGCTCAGCAGAAATTGCTTTCATTCTTTTGTTAATATTTAATGCAAAATTTTCATCTTGAATGAGAAAGACCTTTTGGTTCAGAGGCAAATCTGAAATGATTTTCATATTAAGGCTCTCAATTACTCCTTCTCAAGTAAGTGTTTCCATATGGACAATTGTATGACAAGTGGGATAGAGTGGTTTCTGCTTCCTTCAGCTGCAGTTGCTGATAATTTTTGTAGCACACGATGTATTCCTTCACTTCAGACCCAAATTAACTTTCCAAGATATGTGCATCTTCTCCTCTCCCTCCCCCAATCTTAAATTACCAGTACCACAATCCCACTGGGGACTGAGAAAATGAGGGTATAAAAATGTTTAATTTTTCTAATAGTTTTAATTACCATGTATTTTTAAAGCCCTGTGATTTCTCACGTCCCTGTGGGATAGCTGTTCTAATTTGAGTGGTGACAATGTACGTGGGTATGGAATTAAATTTAAATCTTCCATGGTTACTAACAGCTGTCATCACCACCCTGCACAGGATAACCCTGATGCTTTGCTCTGGGGCCTCCCTTTCCATGGCCATTTTCCAATCTCAAGATTTAAAAGGGATCTCAGTGCCTGAGCCTCACCAGTTCTTCTAGCCAGGCTCTGGAAACCACAGTCACTTACATATCACCCTGGGACTTCTTCATCTGGCCATGGGACTGCACTTGATGAGAAAATGAGACATTAGAGTGCCCAACTGAGCCACACTGTGGGCCTTTTTGACATTTTTCCTCTGTGTCTACTTCTTCAGTCCTGTTATCTGAGGTTTGAGACACACAGACATGAGAGATGGGTTTTTGGAGTTACTCAGGATGGGCATGTTCTGGAGAACAGTTGTACCAGACAGAGAAGGGGAAATAAACCACCAGCAGTGTTCATCACAGAGACCCTTCTCTGGGTTTTGTAAGTCTCAGACAAGGAAGGGGTTTAGGGCAGTTTGTCACTACCCAGTGTGGCAAAATTTGAAAGCCCCAGTGACTGCAGAAGCGATCTGATGGTAGAAGCAGAAAGATCTCCCTTAAGAAAAGTCATGCTGGCAAAACAGCCTCACTCCTCACAGCCTAAAAACACTCAGAAGAACAAGATAACCAAACAGCTATCCTTCAGTAAACACAACAATCACACTGCCTTGCCTCCTTTTTTGGTCTGATCTTAACATTTATGAATGCACCCAAGCTGACAGAAGCAAGTGGGATCATCCCAAAGCACAGAGCAGGGAGTCCCACCTGCAGCATGCAGGAGTGTCCCAGCTTTTGGGCAGGCAGCTGAGTAGCCTGTCTATGCATACAAGATTAACATGTAAAAATAAAAGCCAAATGACATCAAGTGACAAAATAACAGCATAAATTACTATGTAATATGAACATATTAATAAATTACAGGGATAATGATTTTTAAATTATCACTTCATAGCTGATGTATTTCTGCATTAGAGGCAGTACTTCATAATGTATATGAATTGTGCTGCATTACAGATGTTACCTTTTATAATTCCCATTGAAAAAGAAAATGCTGATCCAGATGACACAGCTGGTTAACATAAGTATTGTATTTTCAAATTTCCAAGAAAACTGTCAGGATGACTTGAAAAAAACATTTGGTTTATTATTTATAAGAAATGCTAGTTTTCCAATGCCAGCTAATTCAGTTAAGATGCTATACCAATGTGCTAGGTTCAGCTGAGCAAGGGATTTCCAGCTTTGCACAATTATGGCTTTGGCAGCTAATACTTCTTGCAGCAGGGTTTTTTCCCCTTTAGTTTTTGGGGCTTTTTTTCCATGCAAGTTGACCAAATCCCCGAGTTTCTTCATATGCCCTAGAATAGAAATCTACAATTTTCAAGGCAAAATTGTTTCATTTTAAATCAAGTTATTTTGCTTTTGGAGGTAAACCAATGATTATTTAACTGCTTGGAAATTCTCAGATCACACTTCTGGATGTGTGTGTGTTGTCTGTCCCTCAAGTTGAAACCTGTGGGACCAGAAGATCATGATAGGAGAATGAGGATGAGAAGGGAGGGGAGATGTTGGGGTTTGCAGTGCATGTGCCTGCATGGAAACTCTTCAAAGCACATCCTGTAGTGGCACAGCTGAGGTGAGGGCAACTCCAATGGGAAAAAGCAGGGCTTGGAATGCAAAATATGACTTTTTTTTGCATCAGACACTGCAGAAGGGCGAGCCTTGAGTGCATTTTTAATACCTAATGGAAGAGAAGTAATCAGTAACAACATTAATGATCATAAGTAATTGCAGTTTCAGCCCTCAAAGACTTTATGATGTGGAAAGAATAACTGTACATGTCAAAGGTTGGAGGGATTTGGACTCTTTGCTCTTCCATTGAAAAATACAAATACTGACTTCCATTTCTCTCCTCCAACACCTTTGTTCTCTGAAAAGACAAAGGCTGATGGAGGGGAAATAATCTAATACCTCCCAGTGCTCAGTCTTCTGAAGATTAAAGAAAAGAGAAATACCTCAATTTTCAAAAGCAGGATGAGGGGTTGTTTTTCTCTCTTCGTATTTCATTCATTAGGTCTCAGGGGGCATCAGAGGCACTGGGACCAGTCAGGTACCAGTTTCCAGGCTGCCTCCAGAGCTAGCACGGAGGCAGAAATGGAAATGAGCATCACCAGCACATCCCTAAGAAGTATAGCTTTTGCACAACTCCTTGCCAAAGAAATGGACTGTTTCTACAAGAACGACCAGGCATGGGGGAAGGTGTGTGTGAAAAAAGCTCCATTATCCCAGAACTCTTGTGAGTGCTGTGCTCCCTGATAGAGGGAAGAGAGCAGATGCTTCCCACAGAAAGTGCCTCAGGAATGCCTGTTCTCCCCATATCCACCAGCCACTTGTGCCAATGTGACCTTGTGCAAATCAACCAAAAGCCCCCAAATCCCCCCAAAACCTGAAGTAAAGCAAAAGAACCCCACCTAAGGAGGGGAAAAAAGGGCAGCTGCCCACTGCACAACTGCTCTGAACCATGCCAAGGTGATGGGCTCAAGGAGATGATGCAGAGAGCTCAGCCAAACTTGCAAGGCAGAGCACTGGGCAGGGAAAACACTCATCACCCCCATTTTGAGAACAGCTTGCCTGATTTTCCACTGGCCTGAGGCAGCCTGCTGAGGGACCTGCAGCCAGAAAGGAAAGTGAATAAAAACAGTCATGGATGACTTGCCGCAGGAAGCCTAAACTGACTGAATTGTGAATCTGGTAAGGTGCCAGAAAGTTTTATTAATTAATTGACTGGCAGTGGGAGCCATGCAGGCAGCAGCAGCCCCTACCTGCATCCATTCACAGCTCCCTCTTGCCAGCCCCACCAGCCAAGACACCAGGATTTTGTGGGGAGGAAGCAAAAGGAACATCCTGGGGATGCATGTGCCCACCACTGCTCCTCCCTCACTCCTCATGCTCCTGTTACCAAGGCTTGAGTCCCTGCCTGGAGGCAGTGCAGGTGCTTTCCCATTTGTTTTTAATGAAGGATACAACTGTGCAGTCCAACAGCACATGGATGCAAGGACAGCCTGGGAGTTTAAACATAAGCTCTTGAGATATGCTTGCCGTAAAAGCAAACATCCCTGCCAGCACACACAGTGTGCAGCACACGGTGCTTCCTTCCCTGGGCATTCCCCAGCAGCCACCTGTCCCACCCTGCAACCAGCAACAGCCCCAAAAACCTCTTTCTGCCCCTGCAGGGCTGGGGCAGATGCACCCTGGCCATGTAGATGCCCCCTAACAAGACCCTGACACTGACACATTTGGTCTTGTCTCAGCAGTGCAAATGATGGAAACCAAATGTTGCCACCAGTCCAACCCTGAGCCAGCCAGACTCTGACAAATTGCTGCCAGTAAGTTGCAATCTCCCTGGAATACAACTGTGGGCTTTGCAAAGAGTGGGACCTAAATTTGTGGATTACAGTGATGGGACTTTTAATTTATTTATTTATTCCTCTTCACCTCTCTCCTCCGTGTCCAAACAGCCTTGGGTTGTAATTAGCAGTGTGCTGCTTCCCCACTGCTTTCCCAGAAGTGCAGAGAAAAACCAGAACGTGGTGGGTAGGGAAACACATGCAGAATTAAATACCAACATAAATCATTCCAAGGGTGTAGGACCAGGAACAATTTTATTTTTCACATTTCACTCACTATTTAAAAAGTACAACCACCTCCAACCCCCAAAAGACATCTCCTCGCCTCCATTGTGAAATGGAAACGAGGGTGATGCGTGATTTCCATCCTTCAGACTCCCTCCCTGACTCCCACCAAATTCTTCTCTGCCCCCTTGGATGCTACCAGCTACAGCTCAGTCCCAGCCCCATGCGCCCCACACTTGGCCAAGTGCCTTGGACCAGCCTGGAGACCAGACCCAGCACAGAAGCCACCACTCCTGTACTGGGGCACCTGCTGAGGGTGGATGACCCTGATGGCCTTCATACCACCTCAGTAATTCCTGTTGCTGACCTCTCTTTATGTATACGTGCTTTTCATCCACAAAACTGGTGTGCCTGGCCCCCCTTTCCTCTCTCTGCTTTTCTAGCAAGCAGCTGTCCTTTGCAGGGCTGTCTCACAGGCTTCCTCCCTCCCTCTCTGCCTTTGCTTCTAGGTTTGTTATGTATCAGCTGCAATGGCTTCTGGAAGTTTTGCAGCATCATATTTCTCATCCTTGCCCTTTTCCTCCCAATGCCTCATACCTCAAGAATGAGCTATTTGTCATTTTTCAGGAAATCTGTCTTAGAAAGGTTTTGGCTGCTCCAAGAAGCTGGGAAACTCTGGGACACAGCTCAAGCAGGAGCTGTAGCCTCTTACATATTCTCTTCTTGTCCTTTGCATGCCGTGAGGCATAAGGGGATCCTCACCTTGCACCCTTTCCCTATATGCTCCAGCTCCATCTCATCCCACGTGCATCTCCCACAGCTTGCAGAGATGAGTGTGTGGCTCCTGCTGGCCTGCCCTGCTGGCTGCAAAACCTGAGCAGAGCTTTCCATCAGTGGGGGCTGGACCCCTGTATCCTGCCCCACACTGCGGGGAGCCTTGCACTGAAATCTGTTGGGAGGGGAGCCCAGAAGCTGCTCAGGCTGTCGCAGGGAGCTGGGAGCACTGTGGATTCGTGTCCTACTGCTCCAACAAGCCCCAGCTAAGCGTGAGAGCTGTGCAGATGGGCAGACAGCAAAGCTCCCACCTCCTGTGAGCAAACGCCACCCCCGTGCCTGGGAGGGATCCCAGCGTGTGGACCTCCTGCCTCTCCTCAGTGTGACACTGCCCAGCAGAGCCATGGGGACACATGCACAGCCAGCCCTCCAGCTCCACACACATTGCTGCATTACACACCACAGCTCTCCATGAAAGCTGCAGGAAAAGGTCTGGCAAACACAGGTTTCCTTAGCCTGTAATACTCCCATGCCTGAGTGTTACTAGATTCGTACAGTAAACCCAAGAGGGTGTTGGAGCTGCTGCATGTAATTACAAGGCTGATAATTGTATCAGCTGTAATCTCACCCTCCCTCCATGCAGCCCTGTACAGACAGGCATGGGAATGGCTACGTCGCATTGAGCAAGGGGCCCTGCTACACCAAGGAGTGAAAAGGCTGCAAGTCCCCCCTGCTCTTGTAAGATAAATCTACTGCAGCCTCTCATCAGCCACAGCACAGGGTCCCCGAGCCAGGCTGCATCATCTGGGGAGCACCTGGGGCACTGCAGAAGATAAAAATCAGCAACCCAAAATAGACATCACCACCACCAGAGCCACCAGAGGGGCTTCATTCACTCACCAGTGCAAGCCCTTTCCCTGTGGGGAGCCACACCAGCAGGTTTCTGGCGTTGGCAGGGACCCTGCACGCACCTCAGCTGTTACCACCCACGACATTTTGGGCATCAGAGGCCATATTTAGTAAGACCCACTGTCACCATGGCAACTGGTTTAGCTTAAACGTAGGGATGCAGAGGCCCGGATGCTCCAAACCTCACGTGGCAGGGGGCGATGGCACCGCCAGCTCCTCACTGGGGCCGCGCTGCTGCTCCCCGTGCAGCACGGCCAGGGCTGCCCATAAGCAGCCTGGCCTCTCTGAGTGTTTCTGCCGGATGTTCAGATGAACTGCCTGTCATTAAAAAAGGGAAAAAGGGAAAGGAATTACAGTTCTTTTTTTCCCAGGAGGTGCAATTCAGTTCAGGAAAGGTTCCATAAGGACCCCCTTGAAGGAGGTACCTTGCAAGCCTTTGTTGTTCTGAGCTACACTCTGTGAAACTGCAGCTCCAGGAGAAGGCAGTGGAAGACATCAGGCAGCCACCAACCACCCTGCACATCACTAGGGATGGTGGTAGCTTTTGAGGAGGACAGGGTCCTCACCAAAGGCTTGGAAGTCTGGGTGACCAGCAGGAATTATTAAGTTTGGAAAAGAGCTCTAAGACCATTGAGTCTTACCCCTAAACCACATCCCTAAGTGCCACATCCACACAACTTTTGAACCCTTCCAGGGATGGTGATTTCCAAGGCAGCTCTCAGCAGCCACTGTGGATGCATTTGCTGTGATCCACTGATGGAGCAGCTGCCTACCTGTAACCAGGCAAGCCCATCCTACAACAGAATCCCAAAGACTTTAGTACCCAAGCCAATCACAAAACCCCAGGGTTTTATTCCAGTGATGTAGAAATGCTCACACAAGCATGACTTAATGTAATTTTCAGTGCTCAGCAGAATGCATTTTTTGTTGCATCTCAGCTGTGTTGCAGAGATAAATGATGTGTTTAGTCTTTTGACAATTTTGCTAAAGCTTCATTCCCAGCTGATCTCTTTCAAATGATGTGTATTTCAGGGGTTTTTATCCTTAATTAATCTTTGTTATAAAAAGAAAAATAGGAGTTTTGGAAAAAATTCATTTTCTGCTATTAAAATTGTATTTTCTCTCATTCCTCTCGTATTTCCTTCCATTCCCTAAGCCTTGGCCTTCCACTACCCTTGCAAGCAGGCAATCCCTGGGACCTCTCCAGTACATGTGATACTACAGGAGACTGGAAATATTTGAGTCAGGAAATAATGACAATTATTCCATTAGATACAAAGATATTCCCCTACAAACTTCACTAAAAAAAGCATTGCACCATTAATAATATTACCCAAAACTCCCTTCCAGCTCTAAGTAGCCCAGATATCCCTTTGTCCTGCTGCTCTGCACTGTATCGCTCTTTTCTCCTGGGAACACTCTGGCAAAGTTTGCTGAACTGCACAGAATATTTTTGCCATAACACACGTGCTCTCATCCTCCTGATGTGAATCCCAGTGACTGACTGGGCAGTCCCCGAGCTCCCACAGGCTCAGGTTTTCTGCAAACACGTGCAGTTGCTCTGAGCAGGTGAGCTTCCGACCTGGCTGCTGCCTTTGATTCCTCTGCAGCACATCCTCACCTTATGGGGTCATCTCTGGCCTCCTGCTTCACCTGAAGAAAAGGCAGTTAAGGGCGGGCAAGGCTGCCCGGCCAGCAACAGTAGGAAAAGAAACATTAATGTTCCCCACACATACACGTTTTAGCTCTAAAGTGCTGTTTGCTAGGCTGTGCTCCGATTCCTGAGAAATTCTGGCTTAGTGAGCTGCAGTTATCCCTCCTAGCCTCAGTCCCCTTGGACCCGGTGCTGTAGGGATGGTCTGCAGGTGCTCTTGGTGCTGGTGCTATTGCCACAAGGCTGAGAGACTTTAAGCCATCACTGGGTCATCTCTGTGCTTCAGCTTTCCCTGAGAGGGACTAGAAAGTCCCTCTGTCTTTCCAGGAAAGAGCAGTGAAGAAACCCAGAGGAAGGGCCAGGTTACACATGCGGACACAGCAAGGGGGGAAAAAAGGCAGACATGGCAATATCCCACTTTTACATCTTGTCTCTTGATAACTGTGTGATACTGAGACAATCTAAATGCTGAAAAAAGATCATATTCTTTCCCCAAAACTCCCATGCTAGCTAACATACATATATATATATACACGCACACCTATGTATGTAACTTCTTGGAGGCAGAGCCTGTGCTGATGCTACATTCACACTCCTGATGAAGCTGTGAGGAGCTAGGAGTAATTTTGATGCACTACATACAAAGGTGAACTTGGGTTAACTGTGTTAAAAAACAATAATAAAAGCACAATCCACAGGAAGTGGAGAAAGTAAAGTATTTCCATAGATAGTATTACTTAAATCTTCATACTCTAGGACTGGCATGGGAGCAAAGATGCCAAAGTCCAGCAAGAAATTCCAGGCAGTGCAGACCAACTGTCTATTCTGTAACTAGTACATGGATATCTTTATCTTAGTGGCTATCTATGTCTTAATAGAATAATCACTGTAGATCATAGAATCATAGAATGGCCTGGGTTGTTAGAAAACTCAATAGTTCCAATCCCCTCTGCCATAGGGGGGGAGGTTGGAATTAGATTCCAATAGATGTCATAACACATATTCTCAGTCATTATAGAAGACCACCCCAGAGGTGCTCATTCACAAGGATGAACCCCTTGAGTTTCAGGCAATCCACATGATGGCTTTGGTGGTTTTAACAGAAAACATGTCATTTAGGAGCCGCTAGCCGAGCCACAGTGGGAACCGTGGCTGGGAAGCTGGTGAATCAGGACCACGAGTACTGACATCCCCCCATTCCCCATTGGGAAGCTGCAGACACATCCCCAGGGAGCCTGGGCCAGGGCATACCTGCTTTTATATCCCTTTGGGTGCAAAGCTCTTGGTCCCCATAGAAGCAATTTGCCCTGACTTGTGGGCTGGATGGCATCTCCTGGTGCAGGCTCTACCAGGAGCTGCTTCCCTGGCAGTGAGCTCCCCCTGAGCCCCCTGGCAGCAGCAGCAGCAGCAGCAGCAGTGGGGCTTTCTGGAGAGGGGAATCCCTGCATCCTCCCTAAACCTGCGTGAGTCATCGAGCTTTTAGAGATGGAAGGTTATTTCTGGATTTAACTTTCTGGACTGAGGGAAACTCTGCGGTGTCAGCACCCAGCTGTGCTTTTAGGAGGTGCGTTGTTTGGCAAGTCTTGCAAATCTATTTCCATATGCAAGCACACGCATGAATCACTCCTTACAAGAAAAAACTGTAGGGGTGAAAGGGCCAAGACAAACTTTGCTGGGAGATAGTGAAGGCAAAACCATTATTTTTTTCTTCACTATAACACAGAGGCAGAAAAGGCCAGAAGCCCCCTTTCTCCCCCTATCCAGAGCTGATCCCTCTGCTTGTTTTCCCCACCAGCTCCTCAGGAAGGATCAATACTATTACCCACTGATGCCAACCTACTTCTGCAGCAACATCAGCACTTTGCACAATGTATCTATAAGCTTATTACCAGTGTTATTTCCCCATCTGCTAAGAGAAAAATTATCTTCTCCTGTCCAGTCACCCTTTCCCCACAAAGACAGTGTTTTCCTACCACCACCTATTCCCAAGGAACAGTCCTGACTCTTTTAATAGGAACAAAAAGCTTAAGCCCAGCACGCAGCGGCAGCACCCCAGGGGATCTGGGAAAAGGAACCAGGGGCAAAATGGTGGCTGTGATAAAGCAAAAGAACAAGGGACAGAAAAGAAAAAGGGACAAGAAGGGAAGAAAATAAGGAACAGGAAGACAAACAAGAAGAACTTCCCTCCAGCAGCGATTCCTCCTAGGAATACTGATGCCCCTCAGTAATCCTAGTCTCCCAAGGAAAGTTGAAAGTGGACAGAGAGGCAGAAGCAAAAAAAGAGAAGCATGAAACAACTTACAATGCCACAAGCATTTCTTGCTTTGCTAAATTTCTATTTGCTACATCTGAGGAACCTTTTTGGTATCCGTAACTTCCTCTCCAACACGGACAATTGTGAACTTCCCTCCATCTAGTTCCTGTCTGCTTCAGCTTTCATGTACGTGTTCCTAACATTCATAATTTGTGTCTGTTTGCCACACAGTACTGCAGCAAACGGCCCCTCACACATATTGTGGTCAGCAGTTCCTTGAAGATTTAAATCCTTGCATATGATTACGCTCAGACCAATCTTCCTGTGGTTGCTCCTGATTTATATAAATTTCTGTACTTACATTTTCTCCAAGTATATTTTCAAAACATACCACCCATTCAGGGGGCTGTTAAAAGAGCATTGCTATTTGACGAGCAAGCAAATGTGGTATTTTCTACTGTGACTAGGAAAGAAAATTTTGTAATTTCCTGGAATAAGTGCTTTCAACTCTTAACTTGCTTCTGTCTCGACTCCTGTAGTCCTTGTTTCCATACTCTAAATCTCATTCTTGGCTTTCCTTCCACAGTCCTTTAGCCAATACTTTAGACCTCTCCCTTATCCTCATTGCATAATTTCCCACTTATTTAACCTTGCCTTTTCTATTCAAGTGTCTGGAAAAGTTTTCTGCTGTGTCTCAACCATGATCAGCAAAGATAACTTAGCTGGACTCATGCTGGTTTTCACTGTATTCCTAGACTTTACTGGCCATGTCCAACTTACTTGGCTAACAGGTCATTTTTCCATTCCTTGTTAGCTTTTTATTTTTCTCTGAGATGTTAGTTGCAAGCCTTACCTTACAAGGCTAGTTGAGATTTAAGGTCCTCATAATTCCTGCCCTCTTATCCTGCAGAGAGCCCAGGCTTTAGCCAGTTATCCCAGCTGACTTCATGGCAACTCCCTTGTGCAAGGTCCAAACTCCTTAGTAATAGGAATCCTTGCACTAAGGCTGAACTGATTTAACTCTTCAGCAAGTAATAAATGTATCACTCTAACCCATAATCCGCACTTCTTCCTCTGCCAGGGCTCTGAATCCCAGTTTGTTCCTTATCACAGGTCTGCCCTCTAAAACTTTACTTCCCGTGCCATTGCCTGCTTTCCTTTTCTACATGACTGCCTTCAGGTCAGCACTTGAACTCTACTATAATCTTTAAGACCTCATCTAGTCTAAGGTGAATTTTATCAGCCTAGTTTCTGTCATGGCCTACCCAACGCCCTGGGAGCTTGGTACAGCTTCCTTATATCATCATCTCAGACTTGCAGTGTAGCACTGCTACCACCATCTCTTCTCCTAGCTACCTTGAAAAAGAAATGAAATAAATAACCCAACCCCTCTTCCCAGTTCCACTACTCATTCCTTTCCTTTCTCTGGCACTCTGGTCTATGGCTGCAGGGCCTTCTCAGTCCATCAGCTCTGCAGCTTTATTGAAGCTCAGCCAGAGTGTCAGACCCATATTCCCTTCAGAGTGCTCTTTCTTTTTAGAAAAAAGAAACAAATTACAAAAATTACAAAGTACAAAGCTGATTAAATATGTATTGAAAACAATAAACCACCAAGTGACAGATAAACAAATTACCTCCTCCTCAGGCAACCTTGTCATAAGGTTACTTCTCCCTCCCCAGGGAGGCACAAGATCTCTCATTTATGTGATGTCTGGATAACGTGCAGATCTGCACCACAATAATGACTTTACACACATCACATGCTTCAGCCACTTGCTTGCTGAATGCAGGAAGGGACTATTGCCCTCTGTACAAATTTGGTGAGATTTTTTTCATGACTACTTCACCTTCTGAAGGATCAGCAGTAGGGAGGACACAGTAGTAGACAAAGAGTGAAGAGGGTCTTCCCTTTTGCAACCAATACCTACCTGGATAATCTGGCAATAAAACTTATTTTGATTATTAATTATTATTAAATAATTATTTAAAAATAATTTATTATTATTCCAGTCTTTCACTATACTCTCAGTCTGGCAAGACATTAATTTTCTCTTACCTTCTTAGATCTGTACCTTAGTATATCTCAGCTCTGTACTTGCAATATCCCTCTGGTTCCTCCACTTTCTGAGGTATGGCTCCCATCTATTCAACTTACAATGCCAGAAATCTCTTCACTTGTCTAAAATTACTGGCATATGTTGTAGAAATTTAATGGCACATGTGGGCTACCAGGTCAAGTCTTTCCCCCCCCCCACTCTCCACTGGTGAGACATACCTGGAAAGCTGTATCCAGGTCTGGACTCCCCAGCACAAGACAGACATGGACTTAATGGAGTGAGTTCAACAAAGACCATGAAGGTGATTAAGGGACTGGAAGACCTGAAGAGATGGAGAGAGCTGGGAATGCTCAGCCTAGAGAAAAGCTGTATAAGTACTTGATGGGGGAGTAAAAAGAAAGAGGCAAGAGCTCTTCTTGGTGAGGCCTGGCAACAGGACAAAAGCCATCGGACAT
Source organism: Buphagus erythrorhynchus (assembly GCA_013400855.1). Classification (NCBI taxonomy): domain Eukaryota; kingdom Metazoa; phylum Chordata; class Aves; order Passeriformes; family Sturnidae; genus Buphagus; species Buphagus erythrorhynchus. The sequence goes on from VZTT01061185.1 coordinate 59,822, forward strand.
AAACTGAAATACAGCAAATTTTTAAATGTAAGGAAAAGTCTCTTCTACTCTAAGAGCTCTCAAGCACTGCCACAGCTTGCCTAGAGAGGTTGCAGAGTCTTCATCCTTGCAGATAGTCAACACCTGACTGTACATGGCCCCATGACCTGCTCCAGCTGATCCTGTGTGAGCTGCTGGGGAGGCTGGGGGAGCCAATCTCAGCAGTGCCTGCTCAGTGACTCTCAGTGCTGTAACATAAGAGCAGTTATGTTCTATGCCAGTCTCCTCTGGCATAGAACACTGGGAAATTAGCCCAGATCACAGTGTTCAACTGCTCATTTAAAGCATAAGAGATTATTAAATAGCCAAATGTTGGGAGCAATGGGCTTGCTCAATATCATAGCATGGTCATCAGCATCAACTGCCTCAAGAATGCAAAAGCTAAAATATGAAACAACCACCTCTTGCTCAAGTCTTGCTGCTCTAAGAATTGCCTAACTGGGTGTCCAGACCCAAACTTCCAGCAAACAACCATGCCAGGCTTTGCCCAAAAGAGAAGAGGGGCCGTAGGGAATCCCAGAGCAACTAGTGATGGCCACAAATGGGGCTTCACAAAGGAGCAGCCACTGTCATGTCTGTTACCATGCCTGTAGGCTTCCCACTGGCAGCTACATCAGTCCTTTAGCACATTCTTTGCCAAATTACTTTACCTAAAACAAGCTTTTGACAGGGATGACAGAGCCAAGGCAGCCCTTACCTTTGCAATCATTGGCAGAATATCGCAGAATACTGCCCAGAGCACAGAGCTGTCTGTCAGCCTGATGAAACCTGGTGTCACATGTAAAATTGAAACTGCTCTTGAGTTATTTAAAAAATATAATTTAAAAAAATCAGGGCCTCACAAAACTTTTATTTTATAAAGTTTAGCAGGCCTGATACTGCAAAGTCAGCTCAGCAGGACACAAAACCCAACCCCTGTCTCTAGCTCCATCATCTCATCTTTTTTTACTGACATGAAAGTGCCCGCAAGTATCAACATTTACATATGTAAATGTGAATGTAGATATATTTTTTCCTAAATCATTGAAGACCAAGAAAGCTCATCCTTTTGCATGCCCAAAATGGCCACTTTTAGGGGGATTAAACATCATTACAAAAGCAACTAAGAAAGCAAACTTAAAACTATTTTTTCAAATGGTTGTTTTGGTGCTTGTGGTTTTTCAACATTTGGAATAGCTGATTCTCACATCCCTCTCTTAGTCAAAGAAGTAGGAAGACTCATCAATCTGACTAATCTGAGCAACAGTATCTTGAAAAAAGAAGGGAAACTGATTTCTAAGGACTAAAATTGTAAATTCAGCTTGCACCCAGAAAATGTCCCCAAATTTTCATTATTTTACACTCTGAATGCCACGTCACTAAAAACTAAAGCTAGGGAAGAGAGAGATCAGGACTCCTCTAGAGGCTTCAGAAGAGGAAAAAACTGAAAGAATTCCTACCTGTGTCCAACAGTTGGCAATACCGGCACAAGCTTAAGCAGGGTTAAATCTACTGCAGTTTTGGAGGAAAACCCAGACAAATTTTGAATGTTGTCTTCTGCAGAAAATATACACTAAAAGCTAATGCACTTCATGCTTAATAGCTGTTGAAAAGCAAAATTGTGATAGTGCATAAAATATAAGACGTATCAAATACTATCTCACACAGCAAGATTCAAGTGGTTAAAAAATACAGGAAATCTCTCAAGTAGGCACCAGTGATGGTTTTGGCATTAAGGTGGGGTATTCAATAAGAAGGAAGAAATCTGTATTGGGAGACACAGTTCAGTGCATGACACATCACTGATGAGGCCACAGAATCCAAAACTCAGCCTTCAGTGACAGCAGGGATTTTCTTCAAATTCATCCAGAGTTTCTTCTGCATTAGGAAAAAAGAAACAAGACAAGCTTTGGAAGTTGTTTTTGGTCCTTCCAGGAACATTTGAGTATAGCTTATAGACTATCCCTTGGAGCCATCCAGAAACTGCCCCACAGTAGGATGGCAGAGCTTGCTTCGGGAATGAGCCAGGCTATCGTACCTGGATACACAGGACACTGCTATTTTTCATGCTCCACACACTTTTCATTCTTCTGAGATGCAAAAGTTTCAAAATCTCCTTTGTGACCAGACATTTCGTACATTCCCTAGTAGATCACTCATCCTGGGCTGACTCTAATAAGCTCTTCAGCAACTACAACAGACATTTCCAGCCCCACCTCTGATTTGTAGCACGGATCTTTTGGGTTAAATCTACCAACTGAGAGGGCTATGCAGAGTCACTGCTGGGCAGAGAAGCCCCTTTCTTACTGTCAGATTGGCTGGTGGAACTGCCAGGGCCCAAGTGAAATGCAAGCAGACAGCAGATGCTGCTGTGCTGCCCAGCAGTGCTGCTGTGTGTGGCACAGGGCGTCTCCACAGAAGAACTTACCTCAGGTAACCTGTGCTGCTCCGTGGGCAGGGGCTCAGTGGTCACGCAAACTGTCACCACTCCCTTCTGCACACACCGTGCCTGTAACCCACAGGGACAAACAGCTCCACCCAGCAGATGAACACACAGACTCTGCGTGTCTGTGCTGTACCCCTACAATCTGAAATGAAAAATTACATCTGAAATAGTCCCAGATATTATGAAACCTCTTTATTTTTGCCACCTGTCGTATTTTGTCAAAATTAGCAAGAGCTAAAGTGGGAAAAAAACATATAAGAAAGCAGGCACTGAGCCTATATTTAATAATGGTACCTGAAAGGAGGACTAAGGTAATACCCACATCATTGCAGCACTTGGCATCATCTGTCAGTTCTTCGCAGGATGAAGGACTTGGGAAGGATGCTGAGCACAGTTAGGGAGAAAGTGAGAAGACAGAGCTTTGACAGTTCTTCTCTGACTAAAAGAGAGAGCATTTGAAATAAAATTCTAATCATTGTAAATGATACCTGCTGACCTTTTCAAACATTCTAGATAAGGGGAAAGCACACAAGAGCACATTTGTTTTCTTGTGCACTCCACTTGTGGGTTACATCCTACTAATTTTAGTGAAAACTCAATGTTCTAACCAGACCTTGGAGGAAGTCTGCAGAGATTCAGTAGCCTAGAACAGCTGGGTAATGCATGGGTTTATTTCTTAGTAAAGAACTGACCTTGAACTGTGAAACAAGTCATTCATCTCTTACACCAGCTGTCTTCTCCTGTCCAAAGCAAAAGAGAGCAAGAAGCACACACGCGTGGTGCCTGTGTGCTTCTGCCACTGAGACAGCAAAGAAAGGGAAGAATGCTTAAGTTCATGCACATTTTTATTGAGTAGTAATATAAAATGCTTCTTTCATTGTTACAAGTGCATGCTTTGATTGCCAACATTTCGAAGTCAAATTACAAAGGCAAGGCTGTAGGCTGTAGTGAATTACTTGGGCACTTATACAATTGTTAAAAAATATCAATGGACTGTTTGTTTTGTTTCCTTTTTGTTTTTAGAATGAACCAGTTGAAACCCGTAACTGATATACAAAGGGAAAAAAGTGAAAAAATTACACATTTTGTGGCACATGACAAAACAGAACAAAATGACTAAACCATTATGACATTAACAGTTATCATGCATTTAGAATTTCACATGTAACTACAAACTTATTTAAATTTCACAAGGTTTGCTAAACATGCTACCCATCTATATGTGCACTGACAAGCTTATGTTAAAAACTTTAAGAATACTCTCCCCCCTTAGATTTTTCAAAGCTTTTTTTGATTACAAAATTTCAAAGGCATTAAGCATTTTCTTTTTAGAGAATATAAAGTACGCCAGTATACATACATTTCCAGTATAAGTCAGACCACTAAGCGCATTACAGTCCCATACAGGCCTATACAGCCATTTTTTCTTAAAAAACATGCATAGGCAGATTTTTACAGAATATAGATGCTTTTCACTGCACTTAATATGGTGTCTTGTTCACTATACTTAAAAATGCACCACTCATAAATATTTAAATTCAGCAAGCCACAACCAAGACTTGTTTTACCAAAAAAACCCCAGAAAACCTCCCAAACCAAACCCCCCTAAATATAAACAGCAAAAAAAGATAAATGTTATTATTCCAGTTTTTTTTTAAACAAAGAAAAAGATAATTGCTGCCAAATTAGTAAGGTAAGTGTTATATTTAAAGAAGGGCATTGAAGCACACTAAAGAAACCTGAGGTAAGCATAATCTGTACAAAATTAAACTGTCGCTCTCGCTCGCTCTCTCTCTCACTCTCTCTCTCTCTTTTTTTGGCATTTTAAACAAATTTCCAACTTTTTTTTTTTCTTTTTTTCTCTATATTTTTAAAGAGTGCCTAATTTATTTCATAGCCATTGTCTGACAAGAGTAGCAAAACATTATCAATAAATAGTCCTTATTTAGTTTGTACATTTTGTTAAAAATGTTTCGATGTTGTAGATGTTGAGTGCTGCAACTGTAAACGTACAATAGTTAGTAAGAAATTAAACAAAGTTTTCATGTCCAGTAACATAATAAAAGGCCTTTCAGTAACATAGCTAGACGTTCCCAATGTGGTAGGAAAACATGTTCATTCCCCTAACTTTGCAATATATACCAGCATGAGCTTTCATTTTTCTACAAGCATTTAAAGGCATATCCAAAGGAGGTGTCTCTCCCCCACC